>JAQIWO010000813.1:0-12189 GCA_034695405.1 Entomobrya muscorum | reverse complement strand
CCAAATATCCAAAGTAAAATTACTTGGACGTACATAAAAACCATAATCAATTTGTTGATGTACACTTTGATTTTTTTTAAATACGTTTAAAAAACCTAATTACTACAATAATAATTTTGGTACAATAAAACCAATATTAATGTACCTATGAATAATGTTACAGCTTCGCCCGAAATTAAATTATTCCTATTTGCCAATTACACGCATACATTCATTCGTACATTAATAAAAAAACATAATATCTATACAAAAAAGCATTGCATATAATAATTGTTTTAATTTTATAGTATACATTAATTATTTTCTGCCCAAGCGAAATGATAAAAACCAACAATTGCAGTCGCGTGACGTAAAAATTATTATTAGTTTTTTCCTGTGTGTTTAGCTAGGTCATGTCAACTCCATCATACTAACACATGTAAGGCAAGTAAGGATCAAATGTTATATTATAAATATTTTAAAGTTAATATTTTTAAATTTCTGCCCAAGCAGTTGATCGCAACTATGATTTGCAGTCATATGATGTAAAAATACTAATTATATAATCAATTTTAGTATTTACCTAGCGTTTGTCTAGTCTGTTTTTGTTAGATTGTTATGTTGACGTGATCTGCTCTAAAATTGCAACTAATCTAAAATATTAAAATTTAAAACCATATGTTTTGCCACGACAAATTGTTTCGTACTACAACTTAAATTTACACATAAATTAACTGTTATTATAATACACACATGCACACAAATCACATTTCTTTCATTAAAGATTTGGAAAACATGAGTGTTTTTTAAGTGGGGACAAAATAAGATCATATTATAATGATTAAAAGCAAACTTTTTTTTGCATAAAAAAACCCAGTAAAATTATGCTTTATCTTAAAATAAAATTGTATTATAAATGCTTAAACACCACATTACTACAGAAGCAATTGCTATTTGTATTGATGAATACATTTGAATAAAAAATTATAACCTAAATTTAAAATCATGATAACTATGATACACAATCAGACATTAATTTTAATTTCAATCGATGCAAGTAAAGAAATGGAAAAGTTTACACTTCAAAATGTCCAAATGGTAAACTTAATGTTGGGCCATACCAGTGTCTGCCCTCATTTTCACTTGATTTATGTTCAAGTTTGATTTTCTTAGCATTTTTACTTTGTGAAAGATTTTCCCTGTGCACTTTCTCCCTAGAAAAAAGGGTTTCATAAAAATATTTATGTGATAGCTTTTGCTGGCGAGAGATACCTTTGACACGATGGTTAAGTGTATGTTCCATATCAAAACAATTACCATCTCCACTAAGACATATGTAACAAACAGATAGTATGCTGTAGCACCGTTTATTTAACGCCACAAAAGATGTTGCGAACATATGCTCTAATTTTAGCAGCCCTGGAACTTTTCCAGCAACCGTTGGATCGAGCTCTAAAATATCTATTTGTTTTAAGTCTTCCATAAAGGAGTTATTAGGATCCGCGACTTTACAAATAAAAGAATCTGTGTTTATCATACAGCATGAAATTCGGTCTCCAAAAATAGGTTTAAAGCTCTTATAGTATGCAGAATATAATTTGAATTTTGAAATTTGGAACACGTGCCATCCAACAAACAAATTCTTATCAAAAATTGCTTTGTTTGTTTTAGTTTTAAAAATGGCCAAACTTTCATTGATCGGAAATGCACTTATAAGATTCGGTTCTGATAACCATTTTTCAGCCATTTTTTCATCTTGAACCTGTCTGATTCTTAAATCGTTAGCCTTACTTAAAAACATACCGATTGAAAAGTTTCCTATGTTTTTTGACAAAGTGTTATGCAATTTTGATAAAGAAGAATTCCTGACTGATGTACATTGTTTGACAAATGGAGGCATATATTTTTTTGTGTGGTATTGTATAACGTTTTCTATTGAGACTAGTTTCATTCCTATTTCCAAATACAACTTCAAAATTCTGATATGCAACCATACATCTACCTTTTTTCTTTGATCCAATATTATTTTATGAACACTGTAGTCTTCTCCTGGTGTGGACTTAGCTACTTCTGTAAGCTGCCTTCCTGCTGCTGAGGAAATTGTAGTCCGTGTTGGAACCAGAGGAAATTGTGCTGTCAGTTCGTGGATGTTATGTGGGTACTCCATCGTGCATTGAACAGCGAATCCAATTCCGTCTTCCTCTCTCACATTTAAAATGTCTAACGCTTCAATTTCTTTTTTACTCAAGAGTTTGTATGCACTGTGTGGTAAGAAATCATCCAAACACGATAAATATAACGATGAAAAATCGACAGATAGTATTTCCACTCGTTGGTCGTTAGAAATGCCTTCGTAGCCAAGCCTCTCACTTTTTGCCTCGATATTCTTGCTGGTAAGCAAATATATTCCTCCAATAATAGAGTTCTGTAGATGCTTGATAATCTCTGGTGATTTTAAAAAGCTGTAATCAGGTTTACTAACGTAGTGAGCAGCGGAATAAGCAAATCCAGATAATCCCATATCCCAAAGTGGAAAAATCCCAAAGTTGTTTTTTGGCCCAGTTTGAATAGTTTTTCATTACAGCAGCTGTAATAATTACATTGGTATGCATGACGAGGTTTGCATATTTTTCTAAGGTTCCACATATTGTCATTGCTCGTTGTGACCGACGGAATTCCTCCTCAGTTGGTTTCCTTCCAAGTGTATAATCATAAAAATCTGCTGACTCTAGTGTTGACTTTTCCCAATCCTCATCCTCGGAAATCAATGTTGACGGAAACAACAAACCGTTTCGAGCGATGGAATATAGCTCATCATTATTTGTTAGCTCCTTTAGCATATGCAGATCATCATCAGTGAGCATCTTTCCTAATTCATGAAATTGTAAATTGATATGGTTCTTGCTGTCCATTATTCTTGACTTCCGTAAAAGTGAAATTGCATTGATTTCATCATTGGATTTCGGAAATATATACATTTGTCGAACTCGCCCTGCATCTGCCTGTTTTAAAAGTATATTGGCACAATTTGTAAGAAATCCATGTCCAAAACATGGAATGAATTTTCTTGGCTTTGCATTTAAATTACAAATATTACATAAACATGTCACAGGTCCAACTTTGTAGTGGTCGTGATGCCTGACTGCTATACGATCTGTTCCTTTTCCAACTTCTGAACCACAGCAAAAGCAACTAGCAACAAAATTTATATTTTCATCCTCTTCTTCTGTGGGGTTTAACGGAAGAGCTTCTTCTTCTTTCGATTTCAATTCCGGACTGTATTGCAATCTCAGCCAAAAATCTTTCCACGACATCTTCACCTCTTGCCCATTCACGTCTGAAAACTCTTGACCCATTCGCGTCAAGCCCTAACGAGGCCACTCCGATGATTTTAGTTTCATCTTTCAAATCCTCACGTTTTTCAATACGAGAAAGTCAAAGTATATTATTAATGGCGGTGAGACTAGCTTGTGTAGTTCACGAAAACTAAACTTGTCTTCCTTTGGATATTCTAGAGAAACACCAGCAGTTTTAAAACAAGTTTGCTCATGATCTTCCTTTCTGTAAATTTTACTACAAAAACGACACACCCCTTTGTACCCAAATGCTCTTTTGTTCAAAAATGCTAAAATATCCACGATGCACACATAATGACTTTCTGCAATGTAAGAATTTCTTAGATTTTCAGGTAGATCTTCTTTTAAAACCAGCAAAAGATTGACATGATCCTTACACCACACAGTTGTTTGATAAAAAGGTTTTACGCCACCTCTCTTTGTCCCACAAATAAACAGTAACTGAAATATCATTGTCAATCTCAAATTGGTCAAGCAATCCATAATCCATTCCTTCAAAATTGGTTTCCATGAAAAACAACTTTCTTTTTTCAGAAAAAGCTTTGTAAGTCTTAGGGGTTTCAAGTTGTCGTTTTATTTTCCTCTTTGTTTTCCCACTGGCCTGCGCGTATGGAATTCCAGATGGAGAAAATTCACTTGCAAACAACCCACATAATATTGAATATTCAAAGCATTTGCTTGAATGTTCTTTGATGTTTATTAGTCCCCACCTGTTAAACAAATGCGGTGTTGGTAGATATCCCCGACCTAATCGAGGTAAATACTTGCTTATCTGGATTAACAGCTTATCCACGCGCTGAACAGAAAGCCCAGAGAGCTCGTGATGTAGCAGTTCAAGTATGGCATTTACGTAGCTTGTATTTAATTCAATTACATTTTCACTAAAGTTTTGATGGAGACAACGCACCGCGGAACTGCTACATTTTAGGTTTAAAAGTTTTTCGGTTTTATTGTTTTTCATTTGCAAGAAGAACACAAACTTCACTCTCACCCCTTTGTGTGTTGAAATAAAGAGAGAAAGTAGCTGTTTTATTTTTTCTTGAATGCTTTCCACTGCCTTTTTAATATCAACAAAATCCTCAGCAAATTTGTACTCATAAAAGGAAATAAGATCACGAAATGAAGATGCAGTTCTGTTGAAGAATGGCGTTCCATCCTCATTTTCCGGTTCATTTTCTACCCTACCGACATCACTTGGTGTAACGAAGCAATAGTGACCCTTTTTATTTTTGTAAATAACACCGCAGCAGTGACATTCGTGAATGTCATGTTTATGGCCAATTAACAAATCTAAATTGTTAGTTTGAAATTTACATCGCTTTACACCACACTTGAAATTCTGATTTAAATCAGATAACTTGTATTTTTTCTTTGACATTTTGTTTGGTTGTATATGGTTTGTTTTACAAAAAAAAATTATGGAAAATATTTGTTCCTTTAGAAAGCTAACAGTTACTTGCGAGCAAGTTTTAGACTGACTCGATGGAAGAAAAGATTATGCATTTATGGTGGCAACACGCAAGTCGACTCATGATCCGGCTGACTAAATGGCACACCACAAAACCGACAGACGGATGTATATCTGTCTCTGTTTTTCAATTTGAGCACAGTAAGTAAGTCTAAGACTGCGACGAAATTACACTTTTGGATGGCATTTACTGTGTCTGAAATCAGGAGAATGTTTGCATGCATATCGGAAAACTTTTCTGTTTTTCTCAATACACTGACAGTTTTATCCAGCCCTATCTTCCAAATGTTAACAGTTAGATTATTTTTCATTTCATACTCATCAAGAGAAAGTACATCTGCAACTGAGTGCATGTTAAGATTCTGAAATTTAAGCTTCCATGTTTCTGCAAGCTGCAATTGTTTTCTTATGAGCACTCTTAGATTTCCTTTTGCAGCATAATATGTGGTCTCAAGAATTTTTATATCATTATAATATAAACTGCACAAAACTGCATAGTCAAAGCACATTATACTATTCTCTTTTATTGTACATATGCCTTGCATACCATGAAGAAGTTTGGAGTCAAAATATCCAACATTTTTGTGTGTAATTTGTTCATGCACTTCATCTTTTATTCTCATTGCGTTAAAATAAAACTCGACTGGGTGAACAGATGTCAGCAACAAGTGTTTTGCTTCATCAATTCTGGAGAGGCTAACATAAAGTGCTCTGTCATTTAACCCATCAAGACAGACTACTGTTTTTTTCAAGGTCTTGCCCTGACATCGATGAACTGTGCATCCATACGAGTTGAGAATAAAGTATCGTTTTACATTAATCTCACACTCTAAATGTGTGCACCATATAGTTTGCTTATACGGAAAAATTGGAACAACTTTCGCATTCCCTATCGTTTGGCCGACATACTCTGGAAAATGAACCATAAGAAAATCTGGAAAATTATTGTCAGATTTGTAACAAGTAAACTTTATTGTACCCTCCCTGCTACTTATTAAGTTCGCATTCACAGCTTCATTTCGAATTAACATTATACGAACATCTTTTCCACACCAGAACGAGTGGAACTTTTTTTGACATGCATTGCAATGAGGTGATAAGTTTGCTTTTGTTTCTCGAATGGGTGACATATGTGTTTTACTCAGGTACATCAAATTGTACTCAATAACTTGTTTGTTTGTAGCAAACAAGTGTGTGGCGTCGTTAAACAAAGCAATTTCTTCTACACTTAAATTTTTACTATGTCTTTGTGTCAACAATAGTATATTTGAGTAAGTTATTATGCTCTCATGTAAGTTGTAAAGTGGGCTGGCCCAAACGGGATCGTTGCACTGCCTAATATTTTCTGTTAATGTTACAATATTTTCTCCTGATGAATAGCAATCATAGCCAAATTTTGCAAATTCTTCCAGCTGTGTGTCATATGGAGGACTTTCGAACAAAGCCATTCCGTTCACAGGTTCAAGTTGCGAGGTATCTAGGCATAATATTAGAGCCACTGGAAATTCGTTGACATTTTTTATCCACTGAATTCGTTTTATGATAACTCCTAAGAATTCATAACTTAGTAAACTTGATTCATCGACCACAAGAACTTGCAGTGCTAACACTTTTTTGAGAAGAGTTAACGAGACGGACTCATGCACCATGTCATGATGACTTTTTTTTAGGTCAAACAAACCGAAATATCCGTGCAAGGTCTGGTCACTCAGTCTCCTTGCTCCAACTGCAGATGGGGAACACAAGGCAAATTTAATATTTTTATTTTCCATATATGCTGCTAAAGAAATAATCGAACTTGTTTTTCCTGCACCGGCAAACGCACGGACAATACATACAGTATTTTTTCCCACAACTGCGTCTAAAGCTACTTTTCGAAGAACATTCAAGCACTTTATTTGAGAATCTTTAAGTTTGTGCACCAGTAAATTATAAGGAACCCGTCGTGGAATAGTGGTTTTTCTCATTTGTCTGAGAAAACTTTTATAACGATTTATGTGTTCGTTGTAATCGCTTCCACTTGAACCGTCTTGTTTTTTATCCTCCTCCTCCAACGCTGCACAATATGTTGATTCCATCGCAAACTATATTACTCGTCTCTCCTGACTGTCACATGTAATACTAACAGATTTTCTTTTCATTGATTCTAATTTTGTGTTGGTGGCATGGATTCTTTGTCATGCATCTCACTAAAATATATATACACCCGATAAATGTATTTTTATCTTAACATTCAGTACATAGAATACAATTTACATATTTTTCTTGTATCATATAACATTGCTGAACACATGTGTAGCTCAATTTAGTTGTTTCTCAGTTATATATCTGATTAATTTGGAGAAGGCTCCACGAAAATGATTTTATAATAACCCAGTATTATTGACACAAAAGCTTAGATGAATGCAATTTTTAATGATATGCTAGATTGTACGGTCATAACAACAAAGAAAAAACTAAAATATATCGGCTGACAGTATTTAATATGCCATTAGTAGTATGCTATTACTCTACACGGTAAAAGGTTTATAAATTGTAGAGAAAGAATCCAGATATAAAATGCATATACACGTGTTGCTTACAGAAGTCCAAAATAACGGCATGCGGAAGAAAAAATGAAAGTTTGTACATTATAAATTAAAAATATCACTAGAGAGTTTGCTTTTATATTACCTTAATACAATTGTAAGCAAATCATTGGAGTTGAAATAAAGAATTGTTGAGAAGCACTTTTAGAGAATTGATGTTAAATGGTGATAGTTATTGGATTCTTACGCTGTGTTTACACTTTGGTTTACAGAGTATTACAATTGTTTACAAAATTTTGCTAGAATCACATATTCGCAATATTTCAACATTTTGTAATTCGTACTTGATTGATTATTAGATTGCATAATATTAATTCACATTTGTGTTACATAATATTAAGAAACGCAGCAAATACCGGGACGTCATGAAGTTTGTTTTGTCATTATTTCACATAACCGGATATCCTAATGAAACGCATAATACGGCACAAATACTTGCACAAGGCGGAATTGTTCTTACATATTCAAATTCTTGTGTGCATGCATGTGAAGACGAAATTGTGATGCACAAAAATGAAGATTATAGATGTCAGACAAGCTAAACAAGTATATTAAACCAAATATCAACTGTTATCCATACAATTTTAATCTAACATATGTCCTCCTGTTAAAAGAATACCTTCAATGGTGGGCTCTGACATGACATGTCATCTTTTGTTCATCGTCTGTCACAAAAAAAATATGTGGTTTGCATTTTGTATGCTTTTCCGAACTGATATGTACCGTAATTTTTCAAAAAAATGGGAGTGCCCAAAATTGTATTATAACAAGAAAAGTAGTTAGTCATAAATGTTTCAAAGCACTAACTGTTGACGGCAGTTAAATTTAAATCACATAATCTTGTTGTTACTGTATATTATTATAAGTGGCTTATATAAGAAATGCTGTTATATATTAAATATTCTATTATTCGAGATTATACGGTACATACATACAAACTTGGAATCCTAATATAGTGACTTCGTTTTACTTCTTCGCTCAATAATGTGGAATATAACTACCTCCATAAAACACAGCCATCTGCATGACAAAACATTCTTCTACTTCATAATCACATAGGTAATGAATGCAATGTTTTTGTGTTTCTTCCTTAGCTAGCAAGCGGGGAACTACACTAGACTTCATTCATACGAAAAAAAGGTTGCTAAAAAAAGGCTACGTTGTTCGAGTAAAAATACAGTTGAGATTATTTGCGTGGGATTTCAGATACAATGTTTCATTCATCTCATAGTGTCTTGATGTCGTCTGTCATATATTAATGCATATATAATATAATGCCTTCATATTATATCATGATATTGCTTTTCTCCCTCTCTTTTGTTTTGTTTGCTCGTAAGACCAGCTCGTTTGACCCATATCAGTTCTTGCGTCGTGCAACATAAATATATTTTCGTCATGTTGTACACACGTCATTGCATCTCCTGAGTGTTAAGTTGAAAAATTTAAATATTCAGTAACGTTTGGACAGTTAAAAAATATTTCAGGGCTCTACAGTTTAAAGATATATTTCAGCAATAGTGAAATATACTTTACTATGGTAATTATTAGGGAACCAGTCTCAAGTAAGTGAATTATTAATAATTTTGTTCTGAGACCTAAGTAAGAACTATAATTATGCTGTATATTTCTCCAGATCTCATCCCATATCACTTGATGGATGAAATAAAAAAACACGAGCATTTTAACAAAGCTGTGAAATGCAAGTGTCATATAGAGGACGATGGAAACAAGTGCACTGACAGGTCTTGCAGTAACTGGGATAAGGGGGTGGAATGTCCCAAAAATTGTGGAAAAAATGCCAAAATCAAAGACTGCGCCGTGGAATTGTGAATGCTCCAATGAAGCAGTCGTTGCTTGCTGGTATTGGAGTGTCCGTTCAAGCAAGCCGAACAATTCCCGTCAATACCGTTCTTTGTGAGTATCACGGCACAGTGAAAACCCTCCGCCAGTACGAAGACGAACATAGGAGAAATGCTGAAAGAATAATCTACGCGATTTCTCACTTTGATGGATACGTGATTGACGCGACTCAGTGCAACACAGTTGGTATGTATGATAAGGACTTGACATGCGATTATGATCTAATAATTATAAGTTTAAGTTTTAAAAATAACTATAACGGTAATATTTGTGCAGGCCGCTGCATTAATCATTCATGCAAACCAAGGTCACGTGCAGAGATGTAGATATCTGACGATTTGCCACGTATTTTGATTATATCGACAAGAGAAATATTTCCGGACGAATATATTACATACAACTACAAGCTACAAACTATTAGCGGAATGGAAGCATTCGTAATAACAGCATAATCATTTTTAAGTTAAATTAAATTTTATAGTTTTTGCACATATGGTTTTATTTGTTAGAAATGTTTGTGTGGAAAGACCAATTGCAACGGGAAAGCCGATGATCTTGAAGCGGAGAAGCAAAACAATACATACGCTTGCAAAATTTGTCCAAAGTAATTAAAATAAAATCTGTATTTTAAAAATGCTTCTCCGTTATAATAATAATTATTCTAATCTGCAGACGTTTCAACACATCAAAGGGTCTTAATTACCACGCAAAGCTTCATGGAGATAAAAACTACGCGTGTCATATATGTGACAAGTGAGTAAAATACGCATTTCTATCATTGAGATAATATTTACTTATATTTGAACTATAATTTGTAGGAGATTTATTTACCCGTCAACTCTCGAATACCACATGAGGACACACGAGAAGCCACAAAGAAAAATTATTTGCCCTTTGTGCCCGTTGTAAGAATTAACTTTTACTTGACACAGTGACGGAAAAACTTAAGTCTATTTTTCTTAAATATTTTAGAAAGTTCACCCGTAAATGGGTACGTGACAACCACCTGAGGGGTCATGATGGAAGACCAGTGTCAACCTTTTTGAATGTGAACATTGCAAAAAGTAAGCGTTTGTGTAGCTCAACAGGCAGCATTTTTTGCAGATTCTGATGCTAATGATACAGTTCAGGTTTTAATTTTTAATTTGTGTACATAGACATTTTGTAACGAAGCCAGAATATACCGAGCACTTGAAGAAGCATTCCAAGCGGAAGCCGAAAAGTCAATGCTCAAAATGTCAACGGTATGTTTGCTTAAACTTCTTTTTTGTGAAAATTTGAGATATATTCTAAGCGTGTAAAAATATTTGCCCAGCAGAAAGTTTTTGACTTCAGTTGGACTGAAAACTCATATGGAGTCCCATTGCCGAGAAAATCTTCTAGAATGCCATATTTGCAAAATGTAAAACAAACTATTATTAGCTTACATAACAGTTCTTACATTAAACTTGGCTATACCAATAACTGTAAATGCATCAATTGTTTCTTAGAAAATGTCAGGGCAAAGCCGATTTGACGTACCACATTACAACAAAACACAAGGAATATCGTCCTCACGTCTGTGCACAATGCCATAAGACATTTCAAATTAAGGCTTCATTAACCAAACACGTAAAGCGTGTTCATTCTTTGAACCAGCCAACCTGTAACGAATGTAATAGGTAAAGTAATTTGAATTATTTAGATATTTTATTCGTGGCAACTTAGAGCCTAAAAGTCGTAATATGAGATATTACGTATATTATGTAAATATTTTTGTTTTATTTTTTAGAACATACTTTGGATCGTATGAGAGTCATGCTTCAACTCATGTATCTTCAAAGAAAAGGTTTTATTGTCCTATCAGAGAAAACGGTCCACGAGCTTGCAAAAAAGTTTTCTCATCAAAGCGTGAAATGACAAAACACATAAGCGTCGAACACTGATATTTTCATATCAACAGTGTACTAATACAATCAATTGCTTAGAACAAGTGTATGTGCGCATTATCGATAACAGTCAATAATTAATGAATACTTTAATATTGTAGTATGAAACAGGAATTAGTTGTACATTTTATATTTTAATATTTTGGATTAGTTGCAATGTTTGAGCAGATCATCTCAACACAACAATCTAACACAACAGACTTTACACACTCTAGATAAATACTAAAATTGATTAGCCAACCGATATTTTTGTATCATATGAATTTAAACCATGGGTAAGATAAAATGGCTTGGGCAGAAGTTTTAAAACTTTATCATTTAAAATTCTCATAATATGTTACTTCATGTATGCATCTGAGTATTGGATAATATGGGAGGCTTGATACGGCGTAGCTATATACAAATAGACAAAAGCTAAGTTTTTTATGTCATACGACTTCTACTCGTGTACACTATTATTTTATGCAGACAGAATATATCTTTAGCATATTTTAAAATTACATGAGTAAATATATGTTGTACATTTTTAGTATGATTATTGTTTAAGTTTCCTAAATATTATTATAGTGAATTAAATATAAAACAAGAATGAATACCATAATTTCATACTAAGTTGAAAGAGGATTTACATGTCATGATCTAGGTGTTCATTAGTTAAAATTCATTATTGGATTATTTATTTGGTTTTGAAAGGTATTTAAGAATCAAAGTTAGTTCCTTTCATGGGTTTATAATGCATGTGTATATAAATTTACTATCAAATATTTGGCAAATGAAGATTGTAGACTTGTAAAATATGCGAGTATTTCATCCAATATTTTTTTCGTTTACATTTGCTATTGCAGTTTTAAATATATTTAGCAAATTCCAAATACTATAATGATCTTCTGTATTAAATTGGCTACTTTTCCTCATTTTTTTTAAAACCACTCCAATGCAATATTTTTTTTATTAAACACGCAAACTTACCTCTGATTCCGCATGCACAGCATCACATCTTCCTTTAAAAA
>JAQIWO010000812.1:0-12194 GCA_034695405.1 Entomobrya muscorum | reverse complement strand
GTATGGATAAGCAGCAGTATTGAATTTTTAAGGGGTTTTCTACGCATTTTTTTCTATCGTCGACTAAAATCGTAATGCGTGACCAAGAATACGCTATACACGTTTTAAAAAATTAATGGAAACAAGCCACAATATGGATAAAAATCCTTTCCCGATGATGGTATTTCTTTGAACTATTTACCACTGGTCTAGAAAAAAATTCAGCTCCAATTTGATAAGCGTATTGCCATATACGGTTGAAGATAACGAATTCATGCATACGTGCAAGGGTTCTTGTAAAGTAAAAGCCTCAGGGTTGCTTCCATCTGAGAGAAATTCACTCAGACGACTGATTTCAATACACTTACAAATCGAAAGAGATTTATTTCACAAAACTAAAAATATGCTTCGATTTGATTATTCCATACGTTGATCCGTTAGATAAACACAAACCAAGAAAAACAAAAAAAAATGAATAAGAAAATACACGATTCATCAAACTATTCACACTATACACACAAACGTAGTGCTACCTTTTTATGCTTAAATCATTTGATTAATATTATAAATTATAGAAATGAAAATTATTGTGTGTGTGTGTGTGCATTACCATGATCCATGGACGTATCTTTAAAAACTACAAATACAATGTGTCGGTCGATTTGTAATAGGTAATTTTAAATGAGTAAAAATCGTGTGAAAGCCAGATTGAAACAAGGCAGAGATTAGCTCATAAATTATACGGTGAAAACGGCTTGAGGTCGGTGTTTCTTATATAATAGCTTTCGTATATATAAATCCTCGAGAGGAGTGCACAGATAGCAGAATATTACACTGATAAAATTATGCTCATGCGTCTTATTAGTAATGTTGCCTTTTTATCCCAGCACTCTTTGTTCACTGCTGCTATCTGCTCATAACTCCATTTTATCCTGTAAATAGGGTCGATAGTTGAATTTTTTATAGGCTGAGCGTGATGTGCTGCAGTTATACGGACAATAATGAAGGGGATAATGTAACGCCTTAAGTGCTTGTAGTGGGGTGTAAAAAGAGTTTGAAATATGACGTATCTTTCCAATTTCCATTGCGTATATCCGTCTCGTGAGCCGTCGCAGTGTACTCCACTACCACCATCATCAGCATCGTTGAGTAGGCTGAATTAATGATCATGCCTTATTACGAGGAAAATGAGTAGAACTAGAAATAATAGAACGAGAAGAAAAACAAGCATGCATTTCTTTTTGGGAGTTGATGTTTTTACACAGGCTGGAGTTCCTGCGTGCATCCTATTTAGGTCGTCCTTTATCTATCGCCATCTTATCTTTTCCATGATTTTTTTTTATTTTCTTAAATGACTTTCTGGATCGATTCGGTCTTATAATTATGGTTCGTGTATCATTCATGTTGTTTACTTCGCAATTTCAGTTTTCTGGTAATAATTCTTTGGGAATTACACGAAAATGTAGTTCAATCTAGTTACACTCGAATATTCTTAAAATCGTGACCAGGCACGTTGTTGATTTTATATTATTTGGCACTTAACACATCACTGCTTTTTAAGGCGCCAACATAACAGGACTGAGAGTATAATATTTTTGTTAGACACTTTGCCCCAGTGAAATATCTTTTTGCGCCTCAACTTTTGCATGCCTACTTACTTGCAGCAAACATTTTACTGACGGAATTTTGTTTCCTGTTTGTAAGCAATTTGCTTTTACTTAGCATATAACGAAAAAATACATAAATTCAAATTGAATAGATGTATTTGCCGTTTCTACCTACAGTTTACAAACTGCAACATGTTACCTGTATGAACTTCATTCAGCAAGGCTATACATTGCTGTAGCACAAATATAATAATATACTCATGTACACATGAGGTATGATTAACAAATTGTGCATCTAACGATATTCTAGACTGTAGTTGGTGATGGCTCAGATCATATTGCTTAACATAGGTACATCTGTAACCAGAAATCTAGGAGTACGGCAAGGCCACTCCACCTGACATCCATGTTCTCAGTGGTAAAGGTTAAAGCAAACGAGTTCAACATGAACCTTAAGAAAATATAATATTGGTAGTTTTATTTTAATAATGTTATCGGTAATTTCTCTGATGTATTTAGGGAGCTTGTAAAATCAGTACACCTGGTGTAATAGATAGAATTTATTATCCAGTTATTAAACCCAAAAAAAATTAAACTGCTCCATAAAAGTGATGTAAAATATTTTTTAATATTCTTGACCAAACTCGAAAGATAAACCTGATATACGTACTACAGCTTAAAGTGCCGTTTTTAGTAGAAAAAACCTCTTCGTTTATACAGAAAAAATAGATGTTATGTTATTACATGACATTCCTTTTTCTTTCTCCTACAAATGTTGTTCATCTTATTCGATTCCTATTTTGCTTTGATTTTACTATTTTGTTGGAATTTGTAGGTGTACTGTACTCACAGGCCATTGCTTGGTTCATCTGCCCTCATTTTTTAATCTGGGATTGAGGGTGGCTGTTTGTGAATGTAGCTTGCATCACTGAACGTTAACGGGTTGTTGATGTTGTGTAAGCCTGAATGCATTATTTATTGCGAAGAGAATAGAATACAAACTTACTGACATTCAAGCAAGATGATATCCTTTCAAAAGTTAAAAAAAGATTGTGTAAGAGATGGTTTGGTCCATCTCTCTGGTTGAATGATTTACAATAGCTGGCATAACGTCATGTAAGGAACATAGTATAATTGTAAGCCATTCAGGCGGAGAAATGGATGATACCTCGGTACATGTCTCATGTATCGATACAATAATATATGTATATAGCTTCCTAGTGGCAATTCTTACTGGATGCCATCATCTCTTTTCTGAATGGAAATGTGACTGCATTCAAATAAAACCAAGCAAGGAGAAAAGCCCAGAAAATAATAAAAAAGACAACCTTTCGTTTCTCCGTTGCTTACAAAAGCTCCGTATGTCCGAAGAGGTGGAGCGGCGATTTTTTCTTCATGATAAGTAGAAGTATGACCGCATTCGTATTCGGGAAAATGAATTTAAAAAAATAAAACATTCAACCGTAGAAAAGCTCTGCATAGATTTTGTTCGCTTTTTTACTATAAGGAATCTAAGTAGGCATTCCCGAATCGGGCTTTCGGGTGATCGGGTGATAGTTGAAATGTGGCTTAGAGAAAAGGAAATCGTAAAAGAGGACATGCACATCCTACAGAAATATAATATAATGTTTTCTATTTTTGAGAAAAAGACTACAGTAATATAGGGCGTTGTTTAAATTTTATAAAAAAGGGCTTCATATTTCCAGTACAGTCAGTGGGAAAAAGTCAGTTCCCATTCAATCTTCTTTTCTGTCAAAAATTACATTTCTCTGCTTTCTCTTGGTTTTCAATGCGATGAAGAAATAGTGTGGACATCCATACACAGTTGTCTCCATTTTTTCTCGAATGGACAAAGTCGAGAAATTCCAAAGAAATTCCGATTTTTTTTGGATTGAATTTTACCATTTTTATTCCGTCCGGTCTTTGCATAGAGTTCTATATAAGTGTTGTGTATCTATGTAAGTATATGTGACTTTATGCGATGCTTGCAAGGTTGGATTTTGGATTTGATGTTATATCCTTTTCACGAAATTGCTAGAGAAGTCAAGTCAGTTGTAGCATGCGACCGAAGAATGTCCAATAAAAGGATATAAAATGGATGCCGATGATAAAGGATTGATAAAATATGTTTCAATATGACTGGATGCAATGATGGGTTAGATATACAAGGCACATCAATAACTAAGATGACGTCTTCAAGGCTCCATGAAAAGCTGAGCTATGCTTGAAATTCAAAGCATTTTATTATTAAGGAACCCTATATTGCATTGAACCGTTGAAAAACTGTCCCCCTTGTGTGTGCACAATTGAGATAACTTTCAAAGTTCTGCGCAACGACAAAACTGAAAGGGTAAAAGGAATTTCATTCAAAACGAATGAACGTATTTCTTTAGATGCACGAACGTAAACTTTTTCTCAAAAATAATAATTTTCTTCTGGTTATGCTGTTTCATGGTATTCTGAGGAATGGGAATAAAATAACTCCTTATGTACATACACGTCAACGGGTAAAAAGTTGTAATTTTATAAAATCCTATATAAGCATGCGAAACTATATTATCCATCCACACACGAACAGTTATTAATGTCAAGTTTTTTGCTCGGCACCACTAACTAACCCCATCTATAATGCTAAATAATAATAATAATAAGCATGAGAAATGTATAAATCCTAAATTGTTAATTGATTGTTTGCTTTTCTCTTTTTTGTTTCAGGTGAGTCAGGTACGTACAAGAAATTTTCTACTTGATGACATACTACTACGTTATAAGGAGGAGTTGACCATCCATGCAACATTTTACTTTTTCCTTCGTGGCTTTGCGGGCTAGCACGGCGTTCACCCATCATTCTCATCATCATCTTCGGCATCATAAGCTTTTACCATAGTAAATTAGGGGTTTGAAACTTGCACTATTGCGTTGCTTGACTTTCCGGCAACCGAGCGTCTACACATCGTCACATCTAAATGGTGTTCGTAACGTGGTCTTGTATGAGGTGCTGAGCGCAAAATTTTATGAGCGTCAAGAAGAGTGAAAAGAAATGCCAGTCTTGACAGCATTGTACTTTTACACACGTCATTTAAAACGCATTACAGTCACTTTGAATTCATGTAAGTTGTGGTCATTTTTAAAGGAAAATATTGCTAAATACAACGCTAACAAACAACTAATTTTATATTTTATTTAGCCTTGATTATGCTCGGTCTATTTTTCTCTTTGTAATTTTTTAAGCAACTTTGATGGAAGCGGTCAGTGGCATGCCGAGTCTTTATGCTTTTAACAAAAGAATGATGATGACGAATTGGTTATTCACTGGACACGTCACTTCCCACACGTCTTGAAATCCACTTCTAAAGGAATTACTTTTTGCTCAGCAAGAAGTAATGAAAATTCAAGATATTATTGATGTATAAAAAGTAACGAGCCTAGGCGACGACATGCTTAACACCAAACAACTTTGACGTCAACCAGTATTGAAAAACTACAATAAAGTGGGAAAAACAAAGAGCTTTCAAATGCCTGGATTTCATTGGCTTAGGTCAATAGGTGTCTCCTCAAAGGTGCGTATCTGAGCTTCCCCCACAAAAGAGAAAGCTGGTAGTACGTTGTATGTAAGTAACGATTTTTTTACTTTGTTTGCAGCAATCATTTTGAGTGGGAGGAACAGTGCATTTGGCTCATTCATTGTCCACGTTAATTTTTCAGTCGCAGCAACTGCCCTAATTTTGTGGAAAAATAGGTAATCCTTTGCCCATATAAATGTATCCTATATTGCTTAAATTTCGAGGTAAAAAAGCCATATTATGTTGGTTTACAAAATTATGTAATACAGTAATCTAAGTAATCTTTCGATTTGGGAAAAAACGAGCTTTTGTTGTCAGTTGACCGAGTCTGTAGGTAGCTTCCATTCCACAATTTTATTTCTAGTGGATGAGTTGTCAAGTGAAACATGAAACAACGGTAACATCAACATCCAAGCAGGTGTACAACAGCGTTAGTACACAGCCAAATGGTCAAAAAGAAAATCCGAACATACGTGAAGAATCGCCGAAGCATGGTGTATTTATTAATAACGGGCGATGCTGTGTTCTTTGATGGTGAAAGGAAAAAATATGGTTTTCCTATTTTATTCTTTCTCCCGTTTTCTCTATTTTCCTTCCAACGTGTGTTAACCTGCGAACACATTTTCACATAAAATTGAAGCTACATTCGAGAAAAGGATCTAGTGCGTTCGGGCGAATACCGCTTTTTTATGATATGATGATGGGATGATTATTATTACCAACATCGAACGTGACCAGAAGCTGGATAAAGCCAGAAAGCCTAAGTACATACGTAGTTGTACGATTCGCACTGATTCATAATTAAATTTATGACGTGACGTGTACCGCAGCTTGTTCTTTTGCTTCGTGGAACTTGTAACCTTCTTGACGTGATACAGTAATAATGGGAAGATATAACTACAAGTTTAACACTTTTAAGGTTGAGACTTAAGACTGACTGCATGCTTATATTTTACCTGTTTATACAACTTCTACTACCTATACACTTTTAAATTTTCGCAAGAAAGGCGTATCTTTTCACCGATAGTCATAATGTACCATTTGAAAATAATCATTTTAGAAGTGGAATCATTTTTTGCTTATGTGGAAGTTAGAACTAAAAATGTTTATTTATGATGCATGTATGCATGAATATTGCGTCCCTAGTTAAACGTCTAAAGCGATGTCTGCCTTTGCTATCACTAATTAATGCTAGGTCAACACCATTATTCTGTTTTTTGGTTGAAAGAAAAGGATATGAAATGAAAATTATAAATTATTTTAGTCAAGAGTCAAAAGGTTATAGCTTGTAGGCTAATAAATACTTTCCAATTTCTTTTGTAATTTCCTTGTGTATATCTTTGTTCTATCATCATAAATTAAGTGTGAGTTTTAAAGTAATTTAAAAATTGAATACGCAAACTGCGCATGCAAACCATACCATGTGTCTGAAAATACCCAATACATACTTTGATAAAATGTTAATTACCATATTCACGTATAATAATGCTGTAAAACCCGATTTCCCTTTAAAGTTAACGAACGATTGTTGGATATATATATACATTTAAAAAAGATAACATTTTGTCCCGTCGTTGCTTTTTGCTTTTATAAATGCCTTCTGTTGAAGGTAATGATTTTTCTTTTTATCTGTCATTACACATAACGATTCCGAATATTCTCTACAGTAAGAGTAAGAGAACCATTATGTTTAGAGTCTAGAGTCTAGGCATAGCCAAATGTTCCATCATACACATTTAATTCCAGACATTTTCTCTCAACGCAAGGATCTAATGAGACCTCGGCTCATTTAGGTCTCGTTTGTCATTCATATATATTTGAAATCATTGTTCATCAGAGCTATGCAGATCACAGCAAAAACATCATTAAGCACGCCGGTTCTCCATCATTAAGATCAGTATGGAATATAGAAAGCTTTCTTGAACAAGTGCTCAGCTCGCATATAAAACACAGCTTATTAAATATTATCTTCAGTGAGAGCAGGTTTCAGAACGTAATAATTTATGATAGTCTTTGTTTTACGGAGCAAAGTCGGCGGACAGTGACATTGACCAGTAACGATTATCACATGACCATTTGGTATAATGATGTCTACTTTTATGAATTATGCTCCTATTTAAATATACTATTGGTAGTTTTTGGTTTATAGGTATACCATGTCATTTTACGCTGTGAGAATACTGTGAGAATCTGACCATTGTACTGTCAATCACATATCACATGCCATAATCCTAATACCCTAAAGTAGAACTATACACAACAACACAAAGCCAAATCATGGAGAAAAGCAATGAGTTATTACGGACTCCAAAACGGTAGATGTAAAATAGACTTATCAGTCCTAAACAGCCTTTCACACAAAGAAATATAGTAAAGCCAGTTCACTCCAGCCAAGCTATAAGCCCTATATCAATAAAATGGAGAATTCTAATGTGAAATAGCCATGGCATATGGCGTATGGGTCAAGAAGATAGATTAACTATATCTGATGACTTGTTCACGGCACACGGTGAAAAAGGAAGGAATTCATTTTCCCGCATTCTTGCCTTCACTAATTCTCTGTCATTCTCGTGGCATTCGTCTGACTGTGACTAACTACTCAATTCATAGCTTGGGACTATATGCATGTTGTATACTTTCTCCGATAGCCATAATTACCACTATAACGGGCATTAACTTTCTAGGTATATTCTACATTTCAATAAGTGAAGGAACAAAGAAAGCAGTCTTTCATTTCACAATAGTTACTTTTGTTACCAACTGCTTAAGAAGTTTTTTTTAATATGTGATCTGATCTCTCTGGTCATCAACATGAATCCAGAAATCGTAGTAAACAAGACCATCCGAAACTATTTCCTGTTGTCTGTTTTCTGGATACAACAAGATTCCCTGTTTTTGTTCGAGAAGCTCTTCCATAATAAGCCCCGATTACGAAGAACCACAGATAAAAAAGGCATCTATCGGGTAGCGACCTATCAAATTTCCTAGAGGAAACATCAGCAGATGAGCTGCTAGTTACTATAATGTATAAGGGCATAGGTATAATTTGTTAACGCTATATGCTATATTTAACAAATGACCCGGTGAGATAGTGGGATAGATGAAGATCGTTTATTTAGATGTAATCCATTGTCATTGAATTCCAAGGACTAACTGCTATTAGTATGAATGGAAGCTAATGAATGACGCAAGCACGCCAATGCACAAAGAGATTCAAAATGAGGATGGTCAAGCCACTGTCAACACTTCGCTATCCACAAAGAGATCACCAATTTTACCCGCTTACATGTTTATTCCCTATTGTATAGCTTCTATAGTTTCGCCATGTAGTTGCTGTCATTGCTATTATTGATTTGAACATATCTTTCGGTGAATTGTCGCGTTACACTGGTTGTTGCTGGTACGACACAATAATGGGACCATAGCCACATCACAATCCTAACAAACTAATAGCAATTCAGTTAGTAAGGTTGACATTCAACAATCATTCTTGAGCTTCTACGCTGCTTGTCGATGTGTTTGATTACTTATATTGCATTTATCTCATGAACTGTCTTCCCGAATATTCAATGTTTAATTAAATAATTCTCTAGTATGAATACTGTGGAAAAGTGCCAATAAGTACGACAGAACTACTGTTGATTAAACTGAAAATAAGAAAATTGTGAGATCATTTTTCTTTAATTTATCAACCTTTTTAAACATTATTTGCATGATATATACTGGAACAATGCTTTTTATTACATATACCTAGAACAGAGTACAGGACATTTATTCCACAAATATGTTATTTCCACCAAACATGTTTATTAAATACCATAATTAGTAATTAGTACCTTGCTACAATTTCCAAACACCATCCGGCATATCATATACCACTACTAAGAGCAAACAAGGTAAATTGTTTAGACAATTAGAAAAGGTAGAAAAGTTTGTAAATTTGAAGAGGGGGAATGCGAGAAAACCCTTAATAGCTCTGAAAGTCAAATACAAGTTGGAGAGCAAACCAAATAATGGCCCAACTACCGGTTAAAACTACTAGTAATTTTTAATTAATGGCAAATGGTAATCATGAAGCTTGTTACTTTCCAAAGAGGTCTATATCATGCCACTCACTAACTTCAGGAACATAAATCGGTCGTCGTGGGGTATCTATTATAATATACTACAATACTACACTACATTGTTTGCAAAACTCATTTTACAGTCCTATACTTATAGAGATGTTGTTTTCCGATTCCTCTTACAGTAAAGCATTCATTCGTTAAGTATATTCGAATGAAGGAGACTGACTTCATATTTAATTGAACGTAAAGTCAATTCAGCAATATTGGAACACATTAACCAAAAAGACATGCTCATTAGTTGATGGTTAGTATGCATGAAAAACAACCGGGTGGTATTATTTTTGTGGTGGTGATCGATGAGCACATATAGAATGCGTGCATAGTGGTTTGCTAGCAGAGTTCTTTGTTCTCTGCTTCCAGAATGCAAATAAGAAATTAAAAGCGCTAGCTCTCTCCATGAGCGTTACTTATTTTCACGGCAAACAACGGAAGAAAGAAGCGTTTGCTACATACAACTACCTACGGCTGACATCATGCAAAAATGCAAAGTTGTTTGTTAGAGCGTTGGAAAAGTGTGGTGTAGCAGAGAGTAAAGTAAATATAGCAGAGGAAATCACACAAAATATATTAAAAGTTGACGTAGGCGAGAACCAGAGCTCATTTTTGTCTCTGTTGTGCATATTATCTATGATTGTTTGGGCTGCGTAAAGTACGAATTTACAAATACAAGTTTGCTGCATCATTTGAGTTGATAACAATCTCTCAAGTCTGTGTAGAGTAAAAAAGAGATGATTCAGTGAGTACATCACATAATAATATAATATTAGAGTAAACCACAACCTCTGTACTAATAGGGTAAAATTGCATGAAGTATTTCACTTTTTGTGTGCTTTGATCTTCCAAGCGCCAGATATCATTTACCAACCTAGTTTTGCTACTTGCCTTAAAGTCTAGTCTTTTTACGGTCTCGCAGCAGTCACAAGTCACAGCAGCTTCTTCATAATATAAAAAATTTTCTCTCCCACTAAAAACTTGTTGTTATGTTTGGGCTAGACAGGTATAATATGTTTGTAATAAAATGCAAGGTTTAGAAGTAGCAATGAATCATATATTTATGGCACATAAACGTCCAAAAAATATGCTTCGTCCCACAGCTTAAAAGTTAACATTGTCCCACAATAGACACACTACGTTTCTTTTAAGTTTTACAGTTTACCGTAATATGGTTTTGGAATTCATTTTTATTATTGGATAGTCCGTGCGGTTTTTGTGGAAACTTTTTGACATTTTCTGGAAACTATACTCGTTAGCGGTCGGGAAGACTATGAAAATTCAACAGTTATTAAAGATCTTTAGTGTGGAACGCAGTGGAAAACAACCCAAAGAGCCTAGAGCCAAGTTCAATTACCTGCCTCTACACTATATCCTAACAATGAATAAATCAAGTTTTTTAACAATAATACGTGTATGTAATGTAATAACCCTGCATCCCTGAGCATGTTTCTTTACGTCCATTTCTTCTGCAAAACTAGCTTGAACCATTGTCAAACTCAATTTTATGGGATAGACCATAGGCCCTTAATAGTCCAATAGTTCGTGGTGCCTTCTTCAATAACGCCAACAGAAAATTCATTTCGTACTAAACCACCAATCGTAAGAATCTGTTTTAAACTTATCAAAGTTTCCCAAACATTTAAAGATTTAAAAAATAACCCATCATCCTTGCGAAGCCCATCAGAATTATTTATCTGTACTTTTCCCATAATTATCATTAGCATCACTTAATACCCCAGAAATAAGTGCAAAAAGTTTGCAGGTACTTGTCATTAAAGATAGGATAAAGGATCCTTCACATGATAAAAATACCATAAAATTTTAATGGAGCAGAAAAAAAGAAATCACTTGAAATGAGATTCTTTACTCTTCTCAGCGCTTCTCAGAGCCTTTTTCGTCTATCGTGCATGCAATATCGAGCGGGATAACCACAACCACTGTGTTTAACTTTTAGAGATCTGTCTTTCTTGAGTTGTGCATGCTTGTCGGGGTGTATGTTCCTCGTAAGTAAATAAACTTCATTTTCTGAGATGCTTGCATACAAAGTTTCCATTATTATGCATACATTTCTCGGCTTTTTGCTCTTTTTTTTTACCGCAACCCCACAAACATTTTATACAGGCATTGCACAAATAACTCCCACTGCTCAAGTCGTTATTGTTGTTAGTTCAACATTTTCATAATGTAGCAAAGCCACTGACAATGAGAAAACAGAGAAAGTAGTAAGTACTTTTCCTCTTTCTGTTAACGGGATACGTGCTTATACCAAACTTATTATGACTAAAGGGAAAGGGAACGGAACACGAGAGATCTTTGCTGCTGGGTTCTCGAACGCTACGTTGCTGCGTCAAAAAGCAAATGGTGAACACTTAAACAAAATCCCTTCTCATTTATCAAGCTCACTCACAGTTAAAGGGAAATGTAAAAAAAAACAATGGGAAAAGGAAACCAAGTATCATTATGTAGTTGTACAAGACAGCAAAAATAGCAATGATGTGCATATGTTTCCATTTGAGCCAACTTCTATTACAACACCCGAAAAAAGACAATGAATTTATATTAGTCTTGCCTTATTTTTACTATAGTGCTGAATTAAATAGTGTTTTTACACCGATAATAATGCTTGTAAAGGTTTCAAATTCCGTGTAGTAATACACAATTAAACAATTTTTAAAGCAACGACTGCTAGTATTTTTCCAAAGTAAAATAAATGTAAATAGGTAGCCTATTTTTTTGATAAAAGTGTACATCATTAAAGTGTTGAACATTTGCATACATGCTTAGAATAAAAAATTCAGATACGGCCTACCAAATATTTACAAAGTCACCGGCAAACCAACACTCTGAAAGAACGACGATACCACCCGTCATTTTAATTTGTAATCTATTCTTTTCTTCACCTCATCACATGATGGAAAACCACC
>JAQIWO010000811.1:0-12197 GCA_034695405.1 Entomobrya muscorum | reverse complement strand
TATGACCCACGTGCAATGGCCGCGACAAGCTTGAGAAATTAGGAAAAAACCCACTCTGAAAAGCAACTTGATATTAAGAAACGCTACTCCCGTAGAAGTGGGAAAAAACCGTAATAAAGCTCTTTATAGATCGAAGCACGGGGTAGGATTCGATCACGGAACTGAATTCACCTCAATGCGACAGCTGAACCACTCAGCCACCGCTGTTTGCCCTGATTTTAAATAAACATGCCGTGATGGATGCTATAAATAGTTTTATTTCCGTCCTTATTTGTGTACAATGTGATTCATTGGGCTCAATTTAAGCTATTACTTTTAAAAATTGATTCTGCACTTCCCGAGTAGCTTCAGTTTTCCAACTCTATTTTTAACAAGGAATCTAACCGGCTCAGACGTCACCCCGAGCTTCCTTAATACGCTCCGTTAAACTAGATAGGAAAAATGAGGAATCATAAAATGAGATAGAGCGGAATATTCTAAGGTACATCAGTCAATGAATGCTTGCAATTCTCAATACCTCAAAATTTTCACATGCATTAATTAAAAATTCAAAGTCACTATCTAAACAGTTTTAGAGTGCTTGAACTAATTTTTTTAGCATGTCCTTGCACATCATTGTTTGTTATTAAAACTGAAGTCTTATATTTGAGAGAAGGAGCAAATCCATGCTTCTGTCGAAAATCGCAGCCGTATAAGTGATTCGAGTTTCCTTATCGACATTTTGGTTTAACCCAGCAGACTTAAAAGTTACTGTCTTCAGTGCCTTAAGTCGCCTGTATATTATCTTCTTATTTTTTGCAGTCTCCATACTTTTAAGAAACTCAACAGGCCAGTGGTTCCATATCATATCTTTGCTTTCGGTATGGCTGTTAACCATAAGTGAATACACAATGTAAATAGACAAATGAATCAACAGTGCCAATGGCACACCACAAAAGTACCAGGTCACCGGAAATAATTCCCAACCTATAAATACAAAGCAAGTGAGCAACACAGCCATAAAAAATGCGGTAGTTAGGGTAGTAAATATCGTGTAGGATGCCATGTCTTCCGCACTTTGATGTAAAATCAAAAGTTTTAAATATATTTCAAGTTTTCTTAGAATAGCCCGACGTCTCTTAGCGAATGTTAACACCTGGCTGTAAATGCAGAGGACCATCAAAAGGGGATTTATGACTAGACATACTGTTCGAAACCCCTCTGCTAAGCATAGCCCGGAACAAATAAGTCGTACTCCAACGATAAACAAATTTTCTGATTGGAATCCAAGGTCTTTAAAGAAAAAGTAAAAGGGGTCAAGGTTGAAGTAAACTCCAACAGGTGGCGCAGCAAATGGTATGATTTGGGAGTAGAACACCAGACAAATTTCGAATGAGCCAATAAAGTCAGGTCGCTTACCAGTCAGAAGTAGAAGCAGTTCTGAAATAAAAAAGTAGATTAGTTAAAATCAGGGACTCACCCGTGGCTGGAAAATATTATTACCTTTGCGAAGAAGCTTAAACGTAGATTTGAAAACTTTCTTAGTTCCAATCATCGGTGAAATATGTTTGCGGGACGTTTGAAGCTCTTCTTCCAATTGAACTGAAGCGTTTAAATATTCCACCAGTCTACTTGCATTTGCAAACAATGGGAAATTTAAGCCCCAAGGGAACACTGACGACAGGCAAAAAAGTAACTGAACTACTGTCATGCGCTCGGATAGACTGCTTTCCAAATTTAGTACATATTTTAGAAATTGAGCTAAAGTGGAAATAAAGCCGACACCGAAAACTAAAAATATGTTGGTAAAGTAGAAAGGGATGAGTTTCCAGCTTTTCCAGGACTTATATTCCCATCGCTTTAGGTCTGGCCGGAAATGGATGATATGGGGATATAGAAACAGTCTTGTGGTTATTTCGTTCAGCTGAAAAGCTGCAAACATCAGAGAAGATAACATTTTGGAATATGTCGACTTAAAGCTGCAAGACTGAAGTTCACCTCCTGAGAGCTGCCACTCTAATGATCTGGAAGATACTATGCTTCTGCAAAATTACGTGTTTCAAAATGAATTTGAGAATTATTTCTAAATGTTTCCAAGCTCAAACGTCAGAATAAAAGATAAAGATCAGAAGGTTACAAGTGTCATTTGAATGAAGGCTTTTCCTGAATTTAAATAAAATACAGATGTTTACCAAAAAAAGCACTCATAAGCAGCAAATGATCATTGTAACCCTGAAGCTAGTATTTATTTTTAATTTTTCGGAAATAGTTTTCTTTTTTTCTTTTCAAGGACCATTTATTGTTTTCGAGTATGCTTGTATGCAAGTCTGATGTAAATCCAAATATCATTATGTGTAAATGCTTTCAGCAATGTTGTACTTTGAAACGTTCAATGTAAAAAAAATGAAAAAAGAAAGCTAGCTCGTACTATGAACCTTGCTTTATTTCTAACTTGAATGCATGAATAAGGAATATTCTTTTGCACAACGGATGAATTTTTATATTGCAGTACTGTTATTTCAAAAACATTTGTAGGACACATTATTTTGAGACAAATGATGCATTTCCATTATTGACCATGAATTCAATCGATTGAAAACTCGGAGTGGTTTACAGTACGTAGTAGTGTAAATACCTTGCAACGAACAATGTACATACTATTATGGTTATTTATTATCTCAGAGTTCGTGAATCTTATGACATTTTTTCCCAAAGTGAAATCAGTTATAATTTCTATTATTAAAAGTGATCTAAGGTTATCCCGTTTGATGCTTGCTAAATGAATGCAAACTGACAAGAAGGGATTGCGGCTTAAACTGTAAATATATGCATATTTAAATATGAAAGCTTCATAAAAGCATATATTCTGGGATTTACTCTTCATTTGGTTAACTAACATGTCAAATTAAAAAGAAGTTTAAAATACGGGATATGTAAATATTTAAAAAATCTAGATCTGAGGACAACAATGCACTTAAAAGTATATTAATTTACTCAAAGGTATATTAATTTGCTTAAAAGTAAATTGTGGTGTCTGAACACCTGTACAGTTTGCATACAATTTGCAATATTGCAATTACAATTCATTTAAAACAGTTTTTTAGTGTAAACTAATTTAAATTTACACACAAAAATTTCGTTAATAGTCGAATCTCAAGTTCCGAATTTAATGTTAGTTAACGTATTTGGTGCCTTTTAAAGCTACATCACTAGATATTGTAGACTAGCCTTTTAAAAATAAAATTGCATGTCACTCGTAATACATGTAGAGCCATAATATAAGACATGGCAGCAACATATATTATACATATTTTATTTTATATCGCCCACAATATTGAGTAGGTTTCGTATTCAGACACATCAATTTATATTGCCGGTATGGTCAATGGAAGATAAAAGCTCTTTCTTAATAGATATGTACATATTGTAATCAAAAATTCAAAAGACAACATGACCAATTCGATATATCGTATATTTACACAATAACAACAAAATTACAGTCTTATCCATTAAATGCCAATAAAATGTTATGATATTCTCATTTGAAAATTTGCTAAATCAAAACAATGAAACGCAATCGGTATTTGCATCCTCACCCGTCTCAAACGTAGGTTCAACACAAACCCATTACATCTTCTTGCTTACTTCTCATCCACAAGTTGATATAACCAGTTAATCTGAATCAGTCTTAAACTATGACGGTAACAATTAATCATTGGCGGATAATAGACCATATTGAAAAGATATATTAGCGGACTTAACGGTGCCAAGACGATAAACAAGTTCCTCGGAAATATTTTCCAGCCTACGAAAGTAAATGAGTTGCAAAACACATGAATACAAAATCCATGACCATGACGCAGATCATACAAGTGGAAATCAAGCCGTGGTACAATAACCATAGACGAAATGCGTAGAATGCTAAGAGGAAGGCTGTGGGGGTGAGTTGAAAAATGGAAACTAGAAAGTAGAGGATTACAGGCGGGGCCGCGGGGATGTAAATTTTTGGACGTCCCATTGACCTGTTTTGGAGTTAAAGAAAATCTTTGGCGAGTAGAGAAACAGGTAGGTGTGAAGTTTTTCTTGGAATTTTACAGCTTTCCGGACAAAAGAGTTGGCATGTTGATTTAGTAAAGAACAAATTGGATTCTGGCTTAAAGCTTCCTCAAAACTATTATTGACTTTTTTGTTCTGTAGTTAAGGAAACAGTTCAAATGATTTACTCAGCAGCGAGGATCTTATAATGGCTTTCTGTTTTGTTTAACTTCAAGGTCAGGTTGCAGGTACTCCTAAAATAATTTAAAGTTTATTCTGTAATTTTGTTTCCTTTTTATTAGATACGCATTATTATTAAATATTCAAGTTTTGAAATGGTATTGACAAAATGATGGAAAATAGGGCAATTTGATGCTTACCCTCAAATATGATCTTGAATTTTAATTTAAAATGTGGTGTATTTTTTCCGGATGATCTGTTTTTTGTAAATGTTACGTTAAACTGAATGTTTCAATTGCAAATTGAAATAAAACAATTGGGTTTACAAGTTATTAAAAGGTTAACAATATAATTGGGTTTGTTTTCAAGTTCAAAACATTGAAGAAATGAACATTGGTTTGGTATGCGAAACTATACGTCAGCTTAAGTTTTTCAACTAGTAAGGAAGGAGATATGAAAAGTACTTTACAATACGGCTTATATTGAAACCTTTGGATTCTAAATTTATCATGCTTTAAAAGTTTGACGCCGGTTTAGACTGGAAAAACTCACGTCACTCTTTATTTTAAAATTTTTAATTTAAAAATTAACTTTTAATTAATCGCACTTTTAACCGCGCAACGAATTTTAATTGTCAAATTTAAGTACTAAAAGAATCGTTCAAATACATTATGAAAAACTACGTTTGCAGATAACGCAAATGTTTAGAGCTTGAAAGTTTCCTCAAATTTGACTTTTTATTGAGTACAAGTATTCTTATTCACTTGTAACGTTCTTGGGATAAATTTTAATGTCGAAATTTAGCTTATTTTTTTTGTGAGCTTGTTCAAAATCAAGTTGGATTTGAACACAAAGAATCCTTCATTATTTTTAAAAACCACAAAAATAGTTATGCGTCATCAGTCCGAAGTCCAAAGACAGAAACACTTTCATATAATTAACTTTAAAAGCAACAATTTGGGATTCTCTCAAATTTTATTCAAATATAAGGTAAAATTTTTTGTTACAGTTTTAAGTTTAAAGCTGGAAACTTTAGACAAATATTGTGGTACAGAATGAATTTATAACTTTAATAGTTTTATACATAGGTTGCAAATTACATTTAGCGTGTTTTTATTACTTTAAAAACTACTATGTATTCTATTTAATGAGAGGTTTATAATATTATGTAATCTGCTTAAATTTTCAGTAAGTCATTACAACGTATGGTAAGCAGGTCTATATGTTTAACTTGATATTTTCAGAAGCTATTATTGTGTAAGAGTTTTCAGATAATTTTTTTTAGATAAACGAAAAAAACAATCAATATTATTGAACGATGACTTTAACTTTCAATTTACCTAGCATAATTGAATTTACTTTTACGAATGTTACCTGTTGCCAAAGCCAAAAGATATCAAAATCGACCAAAAATAAATGGATGGTTACATATTTTAGATCAAAACGCTCATGATTCGAACGACAAATAAACTATATGAAATGAAAAGCAATATTTGTAGTAGGAACAAGAACTGCAAGTTTGCATAGCGCGTTAAAATTAAATTCAAGCCTTAAAAAGTTGCTAGCATTCCGCACAGGCTAATGGAGCTTAGATGAATAAAATAAATAGGTATAATTGAATGTTTTATATTGGTCATATGATTTTCTTCCTTCGAAAATCCTATCCATCTTTGAGTACTTAGTACTTGTGCAAGCACATTAGATCCTATCAATGAATACATATATTCCTAATAATATATACTATTTTTACTACCGTTCAGATTAAAACACATTACATTATTATTATTTGTTACTTTTAAAACGTTTGCAAATATTATTTAAAATTCTATAATACATCAGCATTACTTTGGTAACGCCAAAGAGCCAAAGTTGGGGTGCTATAGTAAACCACTCAGCAAACAACTTTCTCAATTCCCAAATAAAAACCAGAACAGAGAGAGATAATGAACCTGCAGTTAATTCAAGCAAAGCAACAAATCTCGCATCATCTGCTCGCATCGGAGCTATCTCCTTAATCTCCTGTCGCATTTCCTCACTCCATCTTACTATGCGATCCATTTCCATATCATTCCAAAAATGCCTGAGTCCACTGTCATAAAAAACTTTCGTTAGTAGGGAGGATATTAAAGTCTGAATCTTCGAATACACAAAGATCAGATTAGCGTTGAAGCCATATAATTTCTTAACAAAGTGGGCAAACATGATCCTATCGTTCACCCGATGTTTGTAGCTTTTCCGTCTGTCCTTAGAATCCAGAGAATATTTTTGAAATATCTCGATAAATTTTACATTTAAAGCCCTGAAGTCTATTACGTTTTTAATTTCCTCTTTCGACTTATTACGTAGATAAATCTTGATTTATCGTAGTTATGCGATTGGTTTGTTTGTCTGTCCGTCTGTTTGTCTGTCCGTCTGTCTGTCTGTAAATGCTCTAACTTTGCTATCGTTTTATCGATATACTTCAAACTTGGTACACAGAATCATCAGGTCAAGGGCTTGATCGCTAGTGATTTTCAGCCTCATAGGTCGAACCCTGTGGCGTCGGGAGCCGGGTGACGACCCCATGGTGGCTCATACCGCAAAATTTTTTATTGCATTATTCGATAGAGGGGTTAGAAAGAATCAACTTTTGTCAGAGAACCCCAGGTCAAATCGTGATCCTGTGGGCACCAGGGGTTTGCGAATGTCCCATGTTATACTACATATATACTATGTATACGTTATATGCATTATATGCCACATATACTATATAGACGTTATATACTATGTATACGTTATATGCGTTACATACCACATATACTACATAGACGTTATATACTATGTATACCATATATACTACATTATCTGTTTATACGTACCAATTTATCTACGTGTTTTCATCATGTTTGACATGACTAGTTTGAAATGTTATTTTAAATACTATTGAAGACAGCTTTTAATAGGATATTTAATCGATAGATTGATTGCTTGGAACATTTAAATTTTTACTTTGCAACAGACAGACGCATTACTGGATAGATAGCATAATATTTATTTGTCGGTCTGCGTATTATCTTTCCGTCTCGCTGTATAACATAACAACCAATAACATGAAAGTACAAAGAATAAAAAACTAAGAAATTTTAATTCCATCCATTGTATGAATATGACCTGATAAATGGTAAATGTTACCTAATAAATTGTGAGTTCAATTAATTTTTGATTCGCAAGTCATAGTTGAATGTAATTATTTATGATTTTCATCTGAAATCACTAAGCGAGGCGCAAGATTACATTAGCATTATAAGATATGAAAAGACGTTATCCTTTCTTTGCCTTTCAATTTCAGTGAAATTGACGTAATACGAAATTTCAGCTTATCTTTAAAAAATTCTCGCTGATCGCTTTTTATCTAGATGCTGAAACTAAAAACAACTTAAGCAAATGCAGCAGTACTCCTTCTTACATAGTTATTTTTTCCTTCTTCCAACAAATTGCATTCCATTCATTTAATTTATAAAAAGGTCAACACTTATGTCCTTGTTTTTCATTCATCGTCTCAAAGTTCTTTTTTTAAGAAAAAAATCCAGATGCATGTAGCATTAAATTTTTTTGTGAAACTTCGCTCAATGAATTTCATGGTATGGTAAAGAGATTATCAATTATGGCCAGAAATGTAAAAAATATCACACCTTTGGATCTTATAGAAAAATTTCATTCGTAGTAACGGCTCTGGAATCAAGCTTGTCACTAAACTATAAAATTGGACACCTTTCGGGTTCCACATTTTCAGTTTGCAAGCGGCAGCAGAAGAAGCCTTATTAAAAACGGGCTTTTGAGATTAAAGCAACTGTAAAGATTTACTATCTACGTTTTCATCATTGCTAAAGCAGGTAAATTTAATTATTAGTACTAATGGCCATAAAGAATTATTTTTTCATTTCGGAATATTTATTTCTAGCGTATTTATTAAATTTGTCATAAAAATCTATTTTTGTTTGTTTTTCAGTTGCGTATTTGAGCTATATTATCTGCAATAATGAGAGGACTCATCCTATTCCCAGTGCTTCTTGTAGCAGCATTTTTTGTCTGGGATACTCACGGCACAATTTGCTCGTCATCTCACATGCAAAAGGTTCTACTCAATTTGACAGTAGCATTGGTCAAACATGGTGACTACAAAAATGCAATGGAGGGATTGATAAACATCAACAACGCCACGGCACTGAGCTCAGTGATAATTAAATTGTATGACGGCGCGCTTCCAAATACTTTTCACAGTCTCGAAATGCTTGCAATGGCAAGAAAGGGCAAGTCCTGCCTGGTATACGATCAAGGGACTCAAATTCTAATTGACAAAATGGAAGAATACAAACGCCTGGATGATCCTGAGGTCTTAACGTTTACTAGCTATTTGTCTGAGAAGGGACATCGTTGCAATGCCAATGCCACCTTGTTGCGGTTGAAGCCTCATGTGGATAAAATATTGGACCTGTGGTCAGCTTATATTTTAAATGGAACTTACGAACACATTTTAACGTTTAGCAAACTAGATTCAAATCGGGTCTTAAAACCTAGGTTCGGATTTCATATTCCTAGCCTTATCCAAAGGGTCTACGCAGAAAATTCAAGTTTAACAAATACAGTTATAAAGTTTGCAGAAGGTTTTCCAAAGGAGACAGTGTTGATAGCATTCAAGTCAATTTTTAAGAATCTGAGGAAGACAAGTATACACGGCACTCACAGTACAGACATGTTAGCTGCTACATACTCCTTGTATGAAATTCAGAGGAAAAATATATGGAGACTTTACTATGACAATGATGTTGACAAGAATATACCACCTGAAATTCGAAATCTCTTTTGGGGCACTAATTGTACTCTGAGAAATCTCCATCATAATGAATATTTATACGGAGTTAGTGCTTTCACCCATGGTGAAAACGGCGCCGTCTTTACTTCGATCCCTGGAACATATACGAATGTAAAGGAAGGTAATTGGAGTATTGAGGCTCACGTTGACGGCACTGACAGTGAAATATATTTATATGTAGCAAAAACCTACTGGTCCTTCTGGGGCATCAGTGAAATTCATTTATTCTCTAGCATTCATCCCCATCCCCAGAGAATTGTAACCCGTCGTGATGCAAGAAATTATAGTGGTTCCAAATGGTATGTAAAACCTGTGGTAAAGGATGGAACTCCAGTTTTCCTTTTGAAAAACTCACCGTTCAATGGAATAAGTGTGAAGAGAGACGACTACCTGCAAGCCACTGACACATTTAGTCTTGGTTCGAAACGGAGGGAAGTAGCAAGCGGTTCCTTGACAGAGTCCAGCTATTGGCAAATCAAATGTGTACCTGTGGAATTAAACTTTTGATTCTCTGAAAGATAATTTTATTTTAAACTAAATTCTATTGTATTTTTTAGGAGAATTATGTTTCAAGGTACAACAAAGAAACAATAAACAATTAATGTACTAAATACATTGGACCTATTATATACAAAATTAAGGTTGTTTTTATGCAAATAATGAGTATGAAAATATATTTTAAGCTTTTCAATTTTCAATGCAAACAAGAAAAATGTATTGGTGACAAAAGTGTATACAATTGAATTTAAAGCAAATTATTCACACATAAAATTCCTTATAACAGTTCTTATCCCATCTCATTTTTCAAGAAATAATAAAGATATTAACGTACTAAACTACATTGGTCCCAAAACACAAATTATGGTTGTTTGTATGACAATAAAGAGAATGAAAACTGAAAACTGTTTTGTCAATCTTCTCAATTTACAATGCAAACAAGAAAAATTTATTGGTGACAAAAGTGGATAGGAATGATTTTAAAGCTAATTTTCCACGCATAAAATTACACTTAACAGTTTTTGTCTTATCTCCTTTTTAATAAAAAACACGTTCGTATTATAAGGTATTTCACTTCAATGGTTTCAATGGTCACAGTAGTACAACCTTGTTTGTACATTGGTAATTATCATTCAAGAACAAAAACTCATAAGCATTGGCATAGCAAGGGTGTATTTTAGCTTACATGGCTCAATATTTTCAGTATGCTTGTTCCAAATCAAAAAGTGCTGACTCGTTTTTTTTATAATGTTGTGCCTGGAAAAATTGATAGTAAAAACCAATACTGCAAAATTCTTTACCATGAACTCTTTAACCTTTTATTTATTCTGTGTTTTTGTCAGGTTCAATGAAATGTTTTGAAGTCAAACCTTCCTGATGATGAGCAATGTTGCTGCTGTTAATATTCTTATAATATAAATCTATTTGTACTTTTTTAGTCATGTCTTTAGTATATGCCGATTCAGTTTTTGTCTAAACCTTATAAAAGCAGAGAGATACAGCTCTCGTCTTGACGGCGTCACTGATGAAGACCACCAGTACAGACACATCTCTATGAGTCACCAAGCGACGCTTTTACTTATTTTTAGCCGTTTATTTCGAACGAATTACAGAAAAAATAAATTATGAACAGTTGACCAGATATGTAAACTATTCTAAATACTAACTCTGCTTGCACCTTTTAGAAATAGAAATGGAGTTCGAAAATGGTAACCAGATTAGAACACATACATACACTTTAGCTTTAGTTTACTTTACAATATTATATTTAACAATTGCAACAGCATCTTTCACGATTTTAGGCGTATAATTTCTTGAAAATGTATTCATGACTAGCTGCATTCCTAATAATAAAACGGCTAATGCAATGCCACACACCACACATCCACGCCGCATATATGATAAAAAATATTGCCGATCATGCCAGGCTTCACTAAAGGAGCCTTCTCCTTTTCCATCTTTGTCCTATGCCATGAATTTCGACCAGCAATCCATGATTTCTGACCTAATCGATCTTTTTCGCACACCGAAAAAGTTTCGGTGGCACAGGTGCTTCCAGATGCAATGATTCTGCCTTTGCTACAATATGCAACTACTTGCTTGACAACAACCTAATCCCGAAATCACTATCTACCTAAGCAAATTGGTATGTAGTTTTCTCACGGGCTGAAAAAAATCATGTTGGATATATGCAATTTCCATAAACGGGATAAATTACTTATAACTGAAATTTTATGCAATTTATGATAGCCAATCAATTTTTTAAAGTCTTAAAGTCGCATAAAACATTGTATTATGCATTTTAATTACGCGTCACCAGTTTACTTTGGGGTCAAAGAAAGATGGAAAGTTTAGTAATTTATTTTTAAACAATAGTTTTTATATGCTTGAAAAATACGTAAAAATACAATTATTATTCAGCGACGCACCTTTAATGTCGGTTCTTGTACATGCTTCATCATCCCCAAACAGGGCCGTCCCTACCTTTGTTACTCCAGCGGGACGAGCCACCAAAGACATTTCCCGGAATCCAACCTTCTTGACCTTCAATGCCACTTCCAAAATAGCCAGGATTCATATTGCCGCCGCCACCATATCCTCCACCGCTACTGTCGTAAGCGGAATCCGTGTAAATTCCTTCATTTGGATGTCCGTTACTCCAGCGGGACGGGGCACCCATGAGATTTCCCGGAATCCAGCCTTCTTGACCTTCAATGCCACTTCCAAAATATCCAGGATTCGTATTGCCGCCACCACCACCACCGCTACTGGCGTATCCCGAATCAATGTAAATTTCTACATTTGGACGTCTATCGCTCGGGCGGAACGAGGCACTAATGGGATTTCCCGGAATCCAACCTTCTTGACCTCTAATGCCACTTCCAAAATAACCAGGATTCATAATATTTCCGCCACCTCCACCGCTACTGGCGTATCCCGAATCGATGTAAATTCTAACATTTGGACCTCTGTTACTCCCGCGGGACGGAGCACCCATGACATTTCCCGGAATCCAACCTTCTTGACCTTCAATTCCACTTCCAAAATAGCCAGGATTCATATTGCCACCACCCCCATATCCTCCACCACTACTGTCGTAATCGGAATCCGTGTAAATTCCTCCAATCGGACGTCCGTTGCTAGGGTTAAACGG
>JAQIWO010000810.1:0-12197 GCA_034695405.1 Entomobrya muscorum | reverse complement strand
TCTATTGTTCTTTAGAGATTAAAAAAGGGTCATAATCCGTCGAAGGGTGAGAACCTCGAAGAATGATAGCGTACCGAAATAATATTCTTATCCACTTCAAAATATTTTTAAGGTACTAGAACAAATTCATTTCATTATTTTAACCAGATTTTCTTTGAAAACATTCACTATAACTGCCAATTGAACTTATATTTTGCCTATTTTCTTTCTTCCAAAGCGTTTTCTCAGTGCCACTTTCACAAATACCTACTCATGAGTTTATCGATCTCCAGAATAGAAAGGAAGAGAAGAGGTTTCTGGTATAAATAAGAGAGATTTGTAAAAAAAAACATAAATGCATTATACGAAAACATTAACGTAAGCTCCACTCACGAATTTCGCAATGGTAGCCTTTTAATCACAATAATATTTTCCTAGGGGAAAACGCATGACAGGAAACATCTTTCATAATTAAATGATGCTACCATAAAAATGACCATGAAGTTTGTTACCATTTCCAGTTCTTTGCTGTTTGAAAGATGCGTACATTTTTGCAAATAACTATTCCAAAAGAAATAAACTGAGAATAAAAAAAACAATGTGTAATGTCAATAGTATTAATTTTTCCTTTGTTAATTTTAATTGTGACGCCACCATGACACCCAGCAGTAAAGATGTAGCACAAATGCACTCACTGCATGTCAGATATAGAAAAAGGATAATAGAAGACAAATACGATGGATATAAGGACAAAAAAGTGGTCTCACTTTTTTAAAGTCACCCTTTTCATTTTTTTGTTCAATTGTTTGAGGAGAACTGCGTTATTAGAATGAGTGGCGAGGGATGACTTGTGATGAGAAAAAAACATGTATTCACGTACACAATGCAACAGAATACAAAATGATTCTAAAAAAAATAATGTAATTAATGAAGTTACCTGAAAAGTAGCATAATAGCCATATTAGGGTGTGTGAATGAAACGTATATAAAAATATAAACGAAATCAATTATTATTGACTGGTGACTGGACTCTGTTATTTTGGAGATGTTTGAGTATGAAATTTGGTTGATTAAAATCGACTAATTTCTTACTTGCCGTAAGTAGATCCACAATTTAAAAAATTCAGCAAAGGAGAAAAATGCGGGCAGCAAATACTAAAATAGAATTATTATTCTTCAATAAGTCTACATTCTCTTTCCTGTTTTCTTTTCACTTCTTTTCTTCATCAATTTCTTGCAGAAAATGCATTGTAGAATTAACACTTTCCTGAGATTCTCATACAAAAGCATAAAAAGTTGTAACATACTTTTTTTGGTTACATCACTACTTTACATTCCTACTACATTTTCAATTTTCGTCGCAGCAGTAAAAGAAGAACAAACCTGATGTGAGGTCACAAAGAATCAAATGGAGTATTTTTCCACAAAATTTGAAATTTCAATAACATTCTATACATTTCTGCTTTTCTCTACCTCTGTTTGCCGGCCTGAGCCATAAAATCTTCGAGAAATGGGAGCTTTTTCCCAAGATTAAATGTCTTCATCGTTGACCATTGAGTAATGTAATGCTGGATACTAAAATGTTTTATTGTTGTTGTTTGTCCTTTTAATCCTGTTCAAATAACAAACTACCGCAACACAAGATAAACCTTGTTCCCTTTTCCATCAAATTCATTCCCGCAGATGAACGAATTCAATTACCAGCTACCATTACCAGCAATTTTTCTCGAAGTACTATTTTACTATTATCAGAAAGCCAGCTTAGTTTTCTTTTCTTTTTTTTTACAAGGAACAAGTACATACCTGCACAACCGAAGGCAAAAAGTCATAAACGTGGAATTTAGTTTGTGTGAAAAATTTATTTGTAATTTATAGTGTGGGCTTTTTCGCGGATTATGAGAAAGGTATTCAGCGAGTTGCTGTTGACAAGAAATTTGCAGGCAGAAATATTTCTTACTGGTTTCTCGTGCAGTTTTTATTTTACCTCTATCCTAAACAAAAAACATTAAGGTATGTTATCTTTTTTCGCCAAGGGTTATGTAGTACGATAAGAACTACCGTTTGACGGAAAAGTCACCCAAGTTATTATTGCAGAATGTATTTTTTATTGTTTAAGGGATGGTAGAAGTTTGAGTGAGAAATAAGTATATTATTCACGCAACTATTTCGAAAGAAAACAATCAATATGGAAGGAAAGCAATATTAAATATCAAACTCGTTTTGTTTATATTTCTTCGCTATGTTAAGTTACATGGCAAAAGGTAAAATGTATGTCAGGAAAGAAAAAAGCTTTAATATCTTTAATTTTTTATAAAAACGATTTCAATTAATAAATTAGCTTTCTACTTGGGCTCTCTTTTATAATATGCATGTTCACAATTAAAGTAGAAATGATTGTAGGTCTCTACTTCCGAAATCAAGCTTTGTCGTTCTTAAGCGGGTTTATTCTAAAAAAAAGTGAAGAAATATTAATTGATTGAATGAATGAAAAAATCATGGCGAAAAATTAATTAACGGGCGATTTTAAATTATATTGATTTATTGGGCTAGCGGTGGGTTACATAAATGCACATGTCTTTGAATTTTGGCCTTTCATTGCTTTTGTCTTTTTCTTGATTCTTGCAAAATGAAAATGCGTTTGATAAGTGGAGAAGAATAGGCTGCATTCTTTGTAAAATTTATGAAGTTTAAACTTCTTGCCTTGAAAATCCGTTTAAAATCTTGACGCCGTTCGTTATTTACACTTATGACTGTATGTTATACCCGTGCATTGACTACTTTATGCATTGACCGATGTAGCAAGTAGGAGAAATATATGAATTGAATGGATCACCTTGATGCTGGTAAACATTCCAGTAGTTTTAGTGGTAATATTCTTCTTGAACATACTCAATAAACCAGAGAATATAAAATGCATAAACTGACAGATTTATTGAATTCAAATGGTTTATTTTTTAGAAGAAATTTATTGAGCTGATTACCTGTGTAAGCTTGTTAGTTAAAAGTAGCAAATAAAAATGTGGATGAGCATTTTCCTGTAGTTTTCACACAAAAAGCCAATAAAGTAGAGCAAACCTGTTATGAGGTCACCTACAACAAATAGGAGAATATTCTTCTGTATAATTGTATTTATTTGTACAAGCATATAAAAATACAGTTTTAAGAGTATTTCTAACAATTCATGTTAATATGGACAAGAAATATTGTTTGCTTAAACTTTTAAAACAGTATTTACAGTCGATTTATGTTGCTTATAAGTATCGATCATTACAAGTACATCACTTAAACTAACACATGAAGAGACTCTTTCTTTTCATTTAAAATTAAACGACTGCCCACATCTGAATGCAGCAGGGCTAACACTGTGTTTGAAACTTAAATGCGATACATATCCAAAGGTCAACAAAAAGTTTATATACCATGCATCGTTTGCTTATCTAAATTATATTCTGAATGGCGTACCTAAATACAAAACATTCTTTTTTTGGGCGTAGGTAAAAAATTAAGCAAAGTTAACTTTTGGACATGCTCAGATATAAGACAATATTGATTTGTATGCAACAGGAAAAAATTGAAGATTACATACCAAGCATTGAAAAATATAACTTAGATACATGATATACGTTACGAACAACAATATTCAAAATTAACAGAATGTCGTTTGTAAATGAAACATGAGTGACGTAACGGAAATGAATCGCTTTCCTCATGCTTTATATAATCTTAAAGACAAGCTTAGACTTTCAATTTCATTCGAAGATTTCATGAAATTAAGCTCTAAATTGCTAACAAGCAATTTTTTTGGAATCTGGAATGTTTAACATTTTAACATTTTGTGTAAGTTGGCTGCCGGTAGGTTTCTACACTTGGGTTACATTTCTTCCACATGGCTTAGATGAGCAAAAGTTGCAAAGTAAAACAAGGTGGTTTGTTTTTATGCATAATTTGTAATCTAAATTGATTAAAAACATAAATGCATATAAATTACTTGGCACATTACTGCAAGAGGTCTCCTCTATTTTATTATCATTTCAGAGCAAAGGAGATGCTGTACAAAAAATACTACTTGTACTTGCAACTACTTCAGCACCATCATTTTCTATACAATCGCGTTTTACGAGCTTGTTTGGAACATTTTTATTTATAATTTAAATGTGAATTTAGTTACGAAAAAATAAAAGAGTATTCAGCTAGTTTCTTTTGACTACGAGGTTTTTACAGACAAATAAGTAGTGCGCAGTTGGGTTGACGACTGTTCTGCTGTGTTAGGATGGGAACCACAATTCCGATTCCTCAATTCATTTGAGAAAAATTTATTTAATTAGATTGGATGATTAAACTGTTATTTTTAAAAATTGAGCATGACACATATATTTCTGTCGATTGTAAGCCTGTTGATGTTGACCGTGAGGGCCCTTGGTTTCGTGCAGCGATTTCAAACGTGAAAAATATTATTGACAGTCAATTAGTTTTTTAAAACGTTTAAATAGTTTATTAACAATTTAAACTCCAATAATAAATTATTGTAAGCAAATACTAGTTTGTGCCAACACAGATTGAATGGACCATGCGAAGTGTGATTAAAATTGTAAACAAAAAGGCAAAGTTTACAGTGAAGAAAAAGTAAAATCAAATATATATTTTTCCTGAATCGATTCATAACTCACGAACCAGAAACCTCTTAGCTTCGGAGAAGCTCCTTGTCGGTGACCATTTCTCACTAAATATTATTGGCACCTATACACGAATTCATTTCGTAGAACGTTCGAACGAATGCCCTGATCAATGATATTTAGAGGTTTTAAAGGGCATTTTGTCAATCAAATCAGCTTACAGAATGAAAGTGGATTCCACTGGAACATCATTTAAACTCTTATATTATGTTTTGCGAATACAAAACAGAGCAATCAAAAGTAAACCGCAAAAATAATAAGCGTGCATTTTGCATCCATAAGCCAAAGAGAACGCAAATCGAATGAAATTGAATCATTCACTTCCCCGGAACAATAAAAAGAGAACTAATAAACTACAGTTTTGACAGCACTCCATTAACTTAGCATTACAAACTTTTCAATATCAGCGGAAAATTCAAAACAAACTCTAACTTTATGTCGTTTTGCAAAGTTATTTTCATTTTATTGGGCAAAAGAAACACTATATTAGATTTGTGTTATACGCTTGTCAAGGAATAGTAAACTAAATCATCTGATATTTAATGATTGTTAAGTACACATCACAGGAAATCGTAGAGCCATCACAAATGATACAAATCTACGGAATTTGGAGCCATGATTAGGAGAAATAAAATAAATAAGTTATAAGACAATCACAGAATAAATATTTCTTTTCCACTCCTCTTGTGTTTCCCCATGAAATTATGCAAATGATTTAAATGAAATTTATGATTTTCATAACAATGGTTATTGAAAAGCAGCAGAATGTGGCTGTAAATGAAACATGAGCTAAGAAATGGAAATGAAGCGTTTTCATCATTTTCTTTCTTCAATGTATGGTGAAAAGAAAGTGAAGTTTTAATTTCCATGGAAGACAGTATTTCAGCAGAGTTTAAACCAGTAATTTTCAAATCTTCTCTTCAAATTAGATTGGCGTGCACTTTAATATTTTGATTTAGTTAGCCGTCGCAGATTTTATTCGTTTGGGCACTCTTATGAGTAAATGAAGCAGGTATCTATAACCAAATTTATGGTACTGACGACAAGATAAGAGTTCTAAATATAGAGTGAATAAATGATGTAGTAATGTTTACTTAAAATATACCAAACGTATACTTAAAATTTGAAAAAAAACTATTGAAATAGGAGCTGTTCAAATGTGTTTTGGAGTTAATATTATTTTTGTAACTGATTCTGATAACACAATAAATAACACTATTCAATTCAACTTAATATAAAGTATTTTAATTTTATACTTGAATACTTGGGTGCCATATTTGATGGTCGGCTATTTGAAGTAACTTGAATTTGAATTTATTTTAGACTTTACCTTTTTTATTTAATAAAAATTGCTTTCCACAATCAACGTTTAAGATGAGAGGATGAAGAAAACATAAATACTTGATTGTTCTATCTGAGCTTTTCATATTGCATGGCAATAAATTAAATTATAATTTTCATTCTGGGCTATAGATAAATAGTAAAGCACTAAAAATATACGCATGCGTTCGGGTACTGGCCAATAATACGCGTTTATTAATAATCTGCAATGAAAAAACCCTACAAGGTGTGGTGAGCATTAATAGAAGAGATAGGAAAGATTGGGCATTTTAACGTCGCTTAAATTTAAGTCCACACATCGAAATCTCCAAACAAAACAGGTTGTTGAATTCTCGGAAGCATATAGTATTCATAAATTATATATACCAACACGAGGCGATATGAAAAAAATTGTCAATGCTTCTGTTTTCTTTTGACAGCAGAGAGCATTTTTTAGCTATTTATTACGTGTGGTCCATTTTTTTTCTTTTGGTGTAACTCCAACAGATGGTCCTCTTATGATACCGTCGTTTTAAAATAAAACGTTAAAACGTTTTACACCAAATTGGGTATTTGAAAGTAAAACCAAACAATATGGCGACAATTAAAAATGATTTTCCATTTTAGAAACCAACATTATCATCGGTATTTGAAACCTGAGGCTGATATGAAAACTCAACAGTGATCGCATGATCGTTGAAGGAGCAACCGTAAATCTATAAAAAGTCAACTAGAGTGTGTAAAACAAAAAAAGGAAGTCTCGATTTGGTGAAAGTAGCATGGTTGAGTGACTAGTCATCATGATCCGTCTGAGCACGGCGCTTCTCTAGTTTAATATTTCGCGTTTAGCTTCTTTGCACATTTTCAACATTCGAATATTTTGAGATATTTTTAATACTACCGCAAAATGAGTCATGAAAGAACAGAAAGAGAATAACTTTGGTGCACGGGCCATTTTTCTAATTTTCTCGATCGATATAAGAAAAAAGCGAAATACTTCTTTTCCTTTCGCACAAAATACAAATCTTTGGGAATGCAAAATATATTTCAATCACAATTTTTGAAAGATAATTGTTAGTTGTCAATATGAATATAAAACTATTTTAATTTATTAATATATGCATATATACATATATATTCTACACTCAGAGAGAGACCCACTAAGGATGTCAATTGTAACACTAGCAAAGAGTAAGATGTGACGTTCCTACCATCTGCTCGTACATTAATATAAATTTCAATTTTTCGAGATTTTCCTGTATATTTTATTTTTGTACTGTAGATTTTCAAGCGAGTATTTTAGCTGCAGATTTACATGTTTATTTATAAACACTTGCGGAGTTTCTAGAAGATTTCACGACTCATCGAAATAAAGAAAAACGTGTGAATTAAAAATTAAAAAAATAATTGGAAGAAAAACTGTAAAGTATCTAAGGATTCTGCTTGAGTCATTGGCAACATGTTTTATTGTCTCCGGTTTGAAGTAATTTTCGCAATGATTCTTTAAAAAAAGCTCAGCTTTCAAAGTATAATGATGATAAAATTTAATAAGTTTTCCTTTTAATTTTATTTCTTAGTTATTACAGAGAACTTTTCAAGATGAAAAAGCTTTGAATGATGCAGACATTTTGCACGCAACCATTCCAAAGAAACTCAACCCACGGAAAAAAATCAATGTAAGCATGTCTAAATTTGCATTCATTCCCAACAATAATTAAAAACGTAACCTGGACCACTGTAAATCCCATCACAAACCGACTTAGATATGAAAAAGTAGGGGACAGCAGAGAAAAATGTGGAAATACGATAGGATAAAAGATTCAATCCAGAGTCTCAGTTTTTTAAGCTTCGCATTCTCTTTTCTTTTCATTTCTTTGGGACGAGTGGGATGATATAGGATCATAAAACTAAATTCAGTTAAAAAATGATATAGAATACGGCAGGAATCTGTCACAAAATTGTGTGCTCCATGTGGAGTTATTTTTGTGGTGATGGTGGTATTGGGTTGCCCCAAATCTCAGGCGCTGAGATTGGGGATTCAGCGTGGTCGTCCCATGCTTTACCCATTTTCTTTTCCTGTAAAGCTTGCTGGACCATGTGGTCCACAAGCTATTTACTTGTAATTTTTAGTAGTAGTTCTCCACCGTCACCACTACCACATTTCACTCTTGTCCAAGCCTTCAAGCCAGCATCAGCGCTGGATGTCCGCTGCGGCGGCATATGAGCCTGCGTGCTCTTTTTTGTAATTGTTCTTTGGCCATAAAGGCCTTTTCAGTATTTTATTTTATTTGAGGTGTGTTTTGAAAATAAAGGTCAATTAGTTTTTATTAACCTTCTTCACCTCTTGAGTTGTGTCGTTGCATTGGTTTATTTCGAGGCCTGATCCTGTGATGAGAACCTGTTCTGAGGAGCATTTTTATGGGGAGTTTGGGGAGCTAGGAGCATCGAGCATATGGCACGTCTTCTGGGGTCATCCCCACATGTCAAAACCCCTCAATATTTGACACTAATATGATATGACTGCATATTCTCTGGACTCTTCTAGCTGAATTGCTGAATACAGACACATGTATACTTGATCCGGTTTGAAACGTGGAGAACTATGCCAGATTGAGCTTTTCCTTCCAGTTTGATTTTTCGTATAAATAGACGGCTCTGTGCTTCAAATTTTCATCAGTTCACCATTCACTATTTCAAAACCAACAATTGAAAACATTTCTTCCGTGGATTCCCACAAAACCTATCAAACCAAAATGTCCAAGCTGGTAAGTTTTCACGACAAAAAGTTGCTTAAACTTTAAACTAGGTGGTAAATCTACTTTATACTGCATTAAAGATAGGTTCCTCTTCTAACCGGGTTATTTCTGCTTCCATTTTCACAGTTTGCTGTCCTCCTTTTCGTCGCAATGGTCATCGCCGTTGCTTCTGCTGCAGCCTCACCAATTGCAGCTCCTTCCCCATACGCCCTCCCAGCTCCAGCAGCTAATCCAGCTCCCCAATACTACTACGGACTGTACTATGGTTAGATAATCAAAATTTAACTGACCAATGTCTCACGGATATCACTTCAACGGACTACCATTAACGCGACCCATTTTCCTCCTAATAAAGTCTTGTACAAAAAAGTGTGCTTGATAGAATTGTAAATACCATCTTTACAACAATATGTCATAATAATTGAAATATTTTTTCTTGAATAAATCAAAAAAAGCACAATTTATAACTCGTACCCTTTATTCTATCAAACCTGGCACATAAACTTACATAATTAATCGGAGAAACGTAGAGAGCTCTACACTTCCACATGTCTATTCAATTCATTCATTGATTCAGTCAATCTCGTTTTCATTTCATGTAAATTTTTAATTGTGTACCTTGCCTTGACCGTGGCACAAGTAATTTCTTAAATATCATGTTTAATTATTAATTACAATTTAAACTACCAACTCTCGTTGGCTCCCATTTTGACTCACGTGCTTTCCCCAAAGAAAACATTGATCTGAATTAAATCGCGGATCACTTAAATTGCTTCATATAAATTAATACTACAGTAAAAGATCTAGTGCTACTATTACTAGGTAGGAACATAGTTAATATGGAAATAATCTAAGGCACACGTGAAAATAAATAATTCCTTTCTGGCACAGCTTCCACATTTTTTGGCATGTAGCTTTAAATGAAATAGATTACATGTACAGACAAACCATTATTAATATTATTATCAAGATGGACTTCTGTTTTAATGACGATGTCTATCAGAGCAGCAGTGGCAATCAAAGAAAACGCATTCAATCAATTTGACACTTGTGAGTATATCGTATTCCTCATAAAAAATGCCGTCAGCATCTTGAATCATTATTAATTATTACACAAAACTTTAAATGTTAGATTTTATGGTGCTTAAAAGACAGATTCCATAAAAATTCTCTTTTACGCAGTCGTTTTCAATTTTGTTTTATTCAATCCCTGCCCTGTAAACCACTTTATATGAATATACATATTTATGAACTTTCAATGTTGGTGTGGCTCCTCCTCATGGAAACTTCACAATAAAATAATAATCAGTTGCATGTTGTCAGTAACAATTGGTGTAACAATTATGTTTGTATATTCGTCTATATTTCCACGGTCCAAAAAGTGTTTCTTCTCGTTCTCTCACAATTGAAAACCTCGCAAACTATGTACTTATGTACTGTGTGGACTTGATAATGGAATGGAGTAAACTTGAGATAACCAGTTTGAACTGAAGGCCAAAATCAAATATTTTTTTCAACTTCAGAGTTTTTCTTGTTCCAGTTGCTTATTCTTACTCTTACTATACCAAATGAGTTAACCTTACAGGTGAATAATAAGTTCATAAGACCATGAGGAACGAAAAGTACAATGACGTTTTGCCTACTTTACGCAAGTACATATTATTACAATGATCAAAGTATGATAATAAAGTATAGTACGAAGTACACTAAGTAAGACTAACCATCAATTGTCAATGTTTTCAAATGTTTCTAAATAATAATAAGGTTGATATCGTTGAATTAAAGTTTTTTCCAGGAATAAATACGTAAATCAGTTCCGGAGCCGGACGGTTGTTTGAGGTCCACATATGGGGTTATGTTTGCCACACTAAGTCGTAGCTTATTTAGAGAGCTGAATGTTCTTGGGAACTCTCGAGTTGGAGCTGCAGAAAACATTACATACATAGTTTTAGAAATCATAATTGTACTAACTGTTTCAATATGTTAGTACACAACCCGAATGGGATTCTCTCAATATAGCCATAAACTTCTTTTTTCCAAATGCCGTCCGTTACTACATTCCAAGCGTTCCAACTACTGAATGTTATCAACAGTTCGTGCCCAATGTCATTTCCTTTAAATTGGTCTAATAAAAGTAAAATTTGGATCCTGGATACTGCAAGTCTTCGAAAATATTCATGTGTGTCCACAACTTGGAAAGTTTTTTTCATTATAATTATTGTAAATTCAACACGACTTATATTAACAAACTTGGCATTTTTTCGTTTGGAACAAATGTTCTTGCTAGGGGTCTTACTGCAAGTCTGTGTAATTTCCATGGCTACCGACTTTGTAATAGTTAATTATGGAGTGGAAATGGTAGGATGTGGTAACTGGTTATATCGGATCGAAAACAACTGGATGCGTCACCGCATAGAAAACACTTTTACTTTTCAGATTCGTTCTCCCGTAACATCAGCAGTCACCATAAGCCGTGGCAAAGGTACCAGAAAAGCCATTTTGAACATTGAATGAAACAAGATTCTTTCAAACTTTGACACATTGATTTCCTGCAAAATTAATTTTGATACTTTCTACGCCTTGAGTACTCTGAATTGGTTATAGCTTTACTTAAAAATTTATTTTAGACACAACTGGAACTTTTGTATGGCTTTTCTCTTTGTCAGGCACACTGGTGCCAATAGTACTTGGAGCGTCAATGGCATTGCTCAACTGGGATCCACTTCAAATACATTTAACAATGTTCATACAAACTATTGGAGATCCGGACAACATTTATGGAAGCAGTGGTTTCATGTACATTAGTAAAGTGGGCCGATGTGTTGTGTTGGTCGTGATATTACATTGTCTTGCGATAAGTGTTAGGACACAGGTAATTATCGCTTTGACTATGGCCACATCACTCATCAGCATTGAAAGAGTATTAATGCATGTACCACTTAATACCTCCGTCATAAACATGTACACACAAATGAGTGTACAACGAAGTGTTTTAAGAAATTACGAAGTAACTACCACTTCCAGTGTTCTACCAGCAGGTTACTTTATTCTACTTTTTGCAGTCATTGCAATACAGACAGGTTTATACATTAGGAGCCCGATCGTAGTTTTGGCTGCCAGTGGAATATTTATTGTAACTTTTGTAACTTTTGTTATTACTCTTGAGCTGTTGTGTTGTATTTGCGAAGAATGTCTCAAGCTTATTCGAATTTGGAAAGAGAAAGCTGAAAAGTTCGCGGATATCAAAAGAAGAAAATATGTTACCAAATTTATAAGAGGTTGCAAGCCCCTTTATATTCCTGCCGGTACTATGGGGACAATGGACAAGAAGATGAAATTACGTTTCTTTGATTCTCTAACAATTAATACTATTAATGTTCTGTTATTTCTGGGCAGTGTTAAAATAACGTAATTATTTCAAAGCTGAAATACTAATCGCTTTAAATCCGAAAATATATAAGTTTTATAT
>JAQIWO010000809.1:0-12204 GCA_034695405.1 Entomobrya muscorum | reverse complement strand
CATACTGTTAGATTGTCAGATTTTATTTCAATATTTTTCTAAAATACATGGTAAGAGTTCCTTTTGGTATGCACTTTCTAATGTGATCTTCATAATTATCCGTGTTCCCCCGAGTCAATTGTCGGATTTCCATGGATTTACCATGGAAAACTTCTAAGGTGCTTTTTAACTGTTCGTGCTTGTGAGTGTCTTTTGAGTGAGAAAATTTGCAACAATTGATTTAAAATTCGGATCGTTACTTGTGCTGTGGAAAACTTGATACTGAAGGAGCTCCTTATGGGCAGATTGATAATAAGCCAGAAAAGCTAAAGTACCTTCGAGGGAGGCCTTCCTTACCGGAAACTGTTATTAACGCTTGGAAAAAGGATTGTCGGAAGTGCCTTCCACTTTGCGAACGATCGAAAAATGATTGGATAACTTTGGCGAAGAATGGCGTATGTGGAGAGGTGAGCTGATAGAAAGCAGTATTTTTTATTATTACAAATGTTTAGCGTTTTTTAAAATTTTGTTGCCATGCTCTGTTATTGCTGTTGTTGCTTCAGCCTCCAATCACACGATTTGGTGCATTGGTGTCCATAGTAATTAACGAGGAAGTTCAGAGTCTCAGCTTTATAGCGAGATTATAAAGAAGAGCGTCAAGACTTGGCTCATTTAAGTTTGTTGGCAGTGTTTAAGAAAATAAAATGCTTACTAAACAATTTTAGTTTGAACTACATATTTATCATTATTATTATTTATGTCTCAGACATTAGGATAAAAAAAGACAATTAAAGAAAACTAACATTTGTAAACTAAAAAGCACCAAAGCACAGCAGGATATATAATTAGGTGAAAGTTTTAAGACATTACAAGTTCTTTTCATGCGTTCATCTTTAATCTGAATCCTATTTATAATTTAAATTCTAGGATGTCAACAAGTCACAAAAAACTTAAATTAGAATAAATACTTACATCATTTATTTTTAATAATTGTTTACAGTGATTTCCAAAAAAAATTATATCATCAAGCGCATAACTATAAATAAAGCATTTATAAAGGGGGAAACAAACCAGTGAAGGAGAAAGCATTTAAATGTTCGAAAATTGGAAATGTGAAGCACGGCCCATTGTTGGCACGTCTTTATGGGTTGCGGTCAATAGTTATGACAAAAAGCAAATAAAAATGGCATTTATATTGTCTAGTGGAGTGTGTGCGATTATGTTATACTTATAATAATCATTTTATGCATATTTTTATGTTTCCTCGATTCCAATAACTGAATATTACACTCGGAGTTTTTGGAATGACAATAACTCGACAAATGTGTTAATCTCGTCAAATGGATTGCTCCACCAACTCTAAATATTCCGATGGTTCATCTGCTGAATAAAGCTCATTATTCGTGCTTGTGAGAGATACTGCAATATCCGGCTGTGGTGCATTTTCATATCGTGCGGTGTTAACAGGAAACTTGCAGTTAAGACCTTCGAAATAAACAAAGAGGCTGGCAAAGTCAGGTCTTAGCTCCGGGTCATTCTCCCAGCATCCCATAATTCGGAAATATCTGCAAACAAACAAGATAAATCATGACCATCAATGGACAAATCTGGTGAGTATTTTTCCAAAATTTGAACTTAATTCCAAGCCATTACATTTCCTGTGTGCTAAACTTTGGACGACCCATCCTCATTCCAGTCTCTAGGCGTGATACAAAATCCGTACTCCAAACCTCATTTGGGAAAGGAATGTCTCCCAGTGTGAATATTTCATACAGGGTCACTCCGTATGACCACACATCGGATTTGGTGGAGAATGTGAGAGATTGGAGAGATTCTAAGGCCATCCATCGCCAGGGAAGTGGGGTCTGCTGGTAAACATCCATTAGTTATTTTTAATGACTCTTGTATTATTTTGCATGACTTTTTAAAATGTGAAAGAGTTTACCCGTGACGACTTTTCATAGTTTAGACTTCCATAAAGCTTCTTGCTCAATCCAAAATCAGATATTTTGACAGTTTTGCTTGCTGTCAGTAAGACATTTCTTGTGGCCAAATCAGCGTGAATAATCTTAAGTCAAAAATAAATAATTTATGTTATAATCAAGTTTTTAAATTCCGATAGAAGTAAAGTTTTGAAATTAACCGATTTCGCGGCCAAATATGACATCCCGTTAGCAATTTGAGCCGAAAAGTTCACCAGATCCAATGTAGTCACCACCTCAGTAGGTAACGTTTCAGGAAGAAGGCCTACCTCAATCTCTTGGTTGACATTGATAAGATTTACAAACCTGGCTTTCGATTTCAGTAAATAATTGTTCAGACTTCCATATTCACATATTTCGGTGGCAATGTAAATGGAACCTTTGCAAGTAGATATTGAACTATTCAAATATAAACTCAATTCAACTACAAATATATTTAAAGCCACTGTAGTCCACTTACGAGCTTGAATGTCCTGTGTGCAAACCCCAACCAATGCCATGACGTTCTCATGTGTTCCAATATAAGCCATTATTTTGACCTCGGAGAGCAGCGATTTAAATTGCGTCACATCCTTAGAAGGCTTTGAAATTTTGACTGCAACGGGATTTCCATTCGATTTAATTAAACCACGGATGACAAAAGCGAATTCTCCTGTACCAAGTAGGTTTTTGTCACAAATATCTAGAAAGACACATAGGTGAAATTTATCTTCTCGTCAATTTCTAATTTTTAAAATTTGCTACAAAATTCCAGTACCGAAGTCAAGGTCGTCGAACGGGATTTCATAATCGCGATTATACGGAAGAAAATCGAGGGTCTCTGCGATGACTCCATTTTGGACTATATCTGGCCTACCTTGAAAAAACTCTTGGACCTCAGTGTCTGTCAAGTTTCTCACCCCTTCCGGAATTTTTTTGTAGCGCCTTAGCAGCACAAAAAAACTTGCGAGCATAAGAATTAAGAGAAAACACGCCACAGCCATTCCTATCTTGTAAATAGTGATTGGTCTATCCATCAGTTCATCTAACACGAAAAAAGCTCACAAGATTAAATTCCCAAAAAAGGAATAAAACATATTTTAAGATTTTTTTACTTTTATACCCGAAAAGTTTAAGTGAAAAATCTTTGTTGCATTGCCAACTCGGTTATCAGCAACGCATCTATATTCCCCGGTGTACTTTTGTTGGTTAATATCCTCCATTTTAACAAATTCCAGGTGGCTTTCACCGTTAGAACCCAAACTTGTAATTAATTCGGGGAAAACATGGGTGGCCTTGGTGTCATTGAAAAACCAGGTGTACCCGGGTTTTGGTTCTCCGTTGGCAGAGCAAGTTAATTGTCGATGTAACTGGCCTTTGTAAAAGGTTATTGTACTTGGAGCACCCCCGTCAGGATCATCAATGGTCGGTTCTATCAAATCTATCATTTAAAAGTAAAATTAGTAAAATAAAAAGGAAAACTCTTACTTGACTTAAAACGTTTCGTATTATGAATATGAAGTTTCTCTTACGTTTTGTCTCAAAGGTTCTAGACGCGATAAAAAATTCCGAAGTTGAATTCCACCAAGGAGCAATGCAGCTTATTCCTATGGCCCCCACTGGCAATTTAATTTTCAATGTTGCAAAAGTATTTAGATTATCAATATAATGCGGATTCTGAAGAAACTCGTATGAAATGTCAACATCAACAGCCCCTCCATTATCTAACAGCAGGACAGACTCATTGGAAAGTTTCATGGAAAATTGAATTATATTAGTTCTAGAATAGAAGGTGACTGGAAGAAAATATTTTAAAACTTCACAGACAAAATTTGTCGTTTCGTTTGTGTACAGCATGCTTTCCACCTCACTAAGTCGAATTAGACCTCCTTCCGGTACATCCTTCCAGTTACTATCTGCGATGAAATAAAAGGAAAGGCTATTCATACAAGCATTTCTGTAAACTGAGGCTGCATAAAAGCAATGGGTTTCAGTCGCGAAGGATATCTTACATTTCCGCAGATTCAAAGAGTCGAAAAATTCCCACTGCTTTATTAAGCCTCCCGCTCCACACTGAGCTAGGCCATAGGAATCGAAGTAACTCAAACTATCCCTACCTATTCCTGGAAATAAATTTCATACATAAACAATAATAAAATTACGAGATAAGAATGCACAAAAATGTTTTTACTATATTTATTCATGCTTTACAGCTATGCTTAGAAAATGTTAATCGAAAATAACATATGCATTTGGGCGAAGGTAAAAGATAAAAAGTTCTCCATTTATTCTACTTTAACTCGAAAACTTACCGGACGTTCTGACATCCGCTGAATTACAATTGGCGATAAGATTGGGACAGTGACTCTTTTTGAAATTACAATCCGCACTATTTTTACAAGGAATTGTTTTCAGCTCCTTGAACCATGGAAAACATTTTATACGCCTTTCAGAGTTATTCAGCATTAACACGGGCGTGCCCCACACTTCAAATGACCATTCCTGAACTTTGCTACCACCAGCATTACTAATCGACGAATATGACTCACAATGTATTTTGCCTGTAACTTTGAAAACCGGTTCATGAAAATTCCAGGATATATTGGCATTCACATGGTCTTTACCCGCAGAATAAGCAGTACTTATTGTATAATTATTCAAAGTGTTATTCGCAGCATAATCGAAACCAAATCCAGACGAAACGACTGTTTCATTGCGGACTGAAATTTGAACTGATTTTCCTGCTTTTGAGTGGCACTCAAGCTGAATAATTTGGTCAGCAAAAACCTTTATAGTATCTGCCCGTGGGAAATAATCGAATTCTTTAAATATTTCTTTGGCGTTCACTGTGGCAATTATGCGCACAACAGATGTATCTTGCCGACAAACATATTCTCCATTAAAATAATTTGCGGATTTAAATCCTTCCGTTGGATGGTACTCAAGAGAATAATGGGAATTTTCTACACGAATCTCGGTTCCCTTAACAAAACGTTAAATATTTAAAAAAAACTTTTAAAAACGCAAACGATTATAAAACTTTCAACGAAAGATATCTTACCTGAGCATTCATGAAGTAAAGTTTAACTTCTGACGTTGGGTTTGACGTCGAGCAAGGAATTAGTGATGAGTCTGTAACGGATGATGTTTCTGGTGTAATTAAAGATTCAGGCTCGTCGCCTTGTACAAAAACCATCACTTCTTTTGTATTCTCTGGATTTTCAATCTCTTCACATTTTACTCTCAACGAAGCCTTATTCACTTCGTAAACATATGCTCTAATTTGATAGTGCGAAGAGAGATTAAAATCAATTTCATACTCGAAGTCTGGATTCGAAATGAAGCCGGAAATATTCCACTGTATTGGACGTGCGGCTTTGCATACTAAATCTAATTGGTAAAAACCCGTGTAACGATAGAACGCCACGATATTTTTATTTTGAAGAGATATATTATTCCAGTGATTTTCACTATTTTCTACGCTAATAATAGGTTGAGGTTCTGCAACTACGTAGGCTTGAACCATAAAACATACAACTGTAAAAACTTGTGCGGGTAGCATGTTGTCAGTTAGATGGAATCACTTTTTGTTTTTAATTTACCTAACTTATATTATTTTCGTTTCGATTGGTACATACATGCGTTTGATAACTCATGTAAATACAAATGTGATAATTGTTTCGATTAAATGAATTTTTAAACTATTTTATTTTAAATCCACGGGACAATTTATGTGGATATTTCCAAACAGAAATAAAATAGGTAATCCTGTTGAAAAAAGTGCTGAATGTAAAGCATATTAATTATATTACACATGAACATGGCCGGCTTCGCGAACGTATAAATACAGTAAATTTACTGTTAAAATTATCTATACAAAACAATATAAGTATTTGTTTTTCAGTTTTAAATTTTCGAAGAGATGTCGTGATATCGAGATATCTTACGGACAGACAGACACACACAGGGATCCTCTCCCGTTATCCTTTGTGATTGTATTCTATATGAGCCAGCACAGCGTCATTGTATTTTGTTATAATACGAGTAATAATAGAACACTTCAACTTTGTTGTGGTTACATTTAATATTTGCTGTGATTTTCCTTAATGAAAAATAATTTTTAATTCTTTTGCTTAACTGATTTACGAGCAAGTAAGAACTTTTGTCCAACGCGGAATATTATAACAAAAAATAGTTATTCACAATTGCACTCGCTGATGCACTTTTTCTTGTACCAATAGCAACCGTAGTGTTATTAAGTGCAAAGGTACTTTATAGAATCAAAGATAATCACGGTAGCGGAGCAATTGTACGTGCGTCTGTCTGTCCGCACGATATCTCGATAGCACTTCAGCCGATTTTCACGAAACTTAGTGAACACGTTTATAGGCTCATAAATAAGAAAGATCCCAATTGAATTTTAGCCTAATTTGGAGAAAGATGACGGTTGGAAACCGTTACATGCTAAAACTAAATACGTGTAATATATGGTATGCGATATATCATTCGTAAGAAATTTGGCACTGATCAATTTCCACTTAATATTTTTGAAATATTTTCAATGGTTTTAACCAGGTATCCGTAATCTTCTTCGGGTCCTGGGAACGGGGTTTTACAAAAAAAAACCCGGATCAGTTATGGAACACCTAATTTTCGGACACCGGAAACAGGTTGCGAAAGGCAAAAAACCCCGAACTTTTTTTTAAATTAGAAACGAGTGACCCTTTTTTTCGGGATCGCGGAAACGGGTCGCAAATAGCAAGAAATTGCCAAAATCCCGGAACGTGTATTTGTTTACCCGCCTGCAGGCGGGCCAAAAATCCGGAATTTTTTTGAAACGATCCCGGGAACGGCGTTCGCGCGTTCACGAAGATTCCGGGTACCTGGTTTTAACAGTATATCGATTTTAAATACATAAGCTTTAATATATTAAGCATATTAAATATTGTCAATAGTAAATATGCGAAGCCGACCTTTTTCTTTTATAAAATAAATAATATATATTTACATTCGGCATTTGTTTCAACAGGATTGCCTGTTTTTATTCTTGTATAAATGCATCCAGCCAGATCAATGGAAATTGAGGATTTTAAAATCCTGCTTTTGTGGTTTGTAACTTCCGTCACTTCATTCACTTCAACTTGGTAATTATTGCAAATTTTAAGGCATTTAGCATTATAAACTTGTTAATATCTAATAAAAGCGTCCACCTCATTTCTTTGTTTTTGTTTCCGGTGATGGTCAAATATTAGATAGAAAAGTTGTTTATTAAGGAAAATGGGATGTGTCCATCCGATGTGCAATGCATTTTTTCTGGAATGCCAAGCTCCTATTTTGCACTGCTGACCACCAGACATTTCAGTAATTAAATAAGTAAGCCACAATATGAGTAAAATAAAGATAGATACTTATATGTACCAGTGACTTTTACAATTTATGTAGTGTCAAAATTAATGTCATTAAATAAAAGTATACCAAAACCATGCATAAATATGAAGAGTTTTGGTTTTTCCTGCATTTTAAAAATTGCTATAATGCACAGCCAAATTGCTTTTATTGAGCAGGAAATGCATTGGGTGTGCGGTTTGATATTGAGCAAAAATATTTTTTATCAATCATTTTAGTTCTTTCCTCCTCCATTTCTCTTGGTTGTAGACCATTTCGTTATTTTGTAAACGATATTTACTCGATTCCGCGTGATTGTGGCGAAAAATCAAAGTCGTGAAATCATAGTAACCCATTTTTTGTGTATACGAACTTCATAGAGTTTCGAAGATTTATAAACGAAAACTATTAGAGAGTAAGAAGTAAAGTGCACTGTATTAGGTAGTTACATTAACTGCTACTCCAACCGGGAGACTAACCCACCTTTCCAAATTAGGGATTACATATGTTACATGTCCGTTTCATATAAATTAGCCTCGAGAAATTTAGTAACAATTATCTGCTCAGCTATTAAATGTTGATGCTTTATTCTGCTCAAAACTTTCATTTTAGATCGTAGAATACCCAATTACCATCCATCACTGGAGTTCAATCAGAAGATGCTCCACTTGCTGTTTTCATAAATACTGCTTGTTTTTATTGAAGGAAGAGTGTTTGTCGTTATGAACTTACTTACGAAACCTACATGTGGTTATGGTCTAAAAGCTTTTCGAATGCAGAAATTCTGATGAATTCGATTAATAATATAACACTTATAGTTGGCTGTGGTTTTATTTAATATTTGATGTGATTTTCCTTAATGAAAAATAATTCTTAAGGCTTTTCCTCAAATGATTTACGAGCAAGTTAGAAATTTTGTTTAACACGGAATAAAATAACATAAAATAATTTATTCACAATTGCACTCGCTTGTGCACCGTTTCTCGCATCAGTAGCAACCGTCAAGTTTTATTTTTGTAAAAATGCATCCAAAAGAAAGGAAATCCAGGGTTTTAATATCCTGCTATTGTGGTTTGTAATTTCCGTTGTTTCATAAGCTTGATACTTATTGCTAATTTTGAAGCATTCAGCTTTATAAATTTACAATTATCTAATAAGAGCTATATTAAAGGCATCCTTTACTTTTGAGGGTCATCTCTAAAAAAAATTTTAAAAGAAACTGGGCGTGTGCGCATGCGCTGTGGAAAGTATTTTCCTTGAATGTCAAGGAGCACTAAACCTATTAAATTTAAAGTATCAATTGGTTTGATTAGCATTATCACACTATTTGAAAATAAAATAAAAGTTAGCCAAGTCATGAATAAAATAAAGAAACATAATTATAAATTTGGCTTTTATGTATCATAATACAATGTTTGTAAATAAACACATGTCAAATTTTTTTAACTTCATGTCGCGTAGATATGAAGAATTGTACTTTTTATTGCATTTTGAAAGTGTTTAACAAGTTACTTCGAGTTCATTCAATGACTGGTTGTAAACAAGAGTCTGGGTAATTGATTGGGGTAATTTGGAAGCATCGTTGGGCTTGCGGGCTTCTATAATGAATTTTTTAAAAGAACTGAATATAAATTGTAGTATGTGTACGGTTTATTCCTACACATGGTTATCAAAGTGTCAATCATATTTCTGTATGTTCTTTTATCTTTTATTTGTCTTTAGAACATTTCGTGACTTTAAAACAAATTTTACTCAAAGGGGTTTGAGTGTTTTCTTTTCAATGCCATACATAAATGTACATATTATGCATATGCAATGGTACTCAACACTCAGATGCTGCTCGTATAACAATATTAAATACTAAAACCGCAAAAACAAATGAAAATATGGCTATTCACAAAAATACGTGATTATATGTTGCTTTGTTGCTAGCGTGAATCACCGATACAAGAGCTTGTACGTAGCTTAGCATAATATTGAGATATTAAATTTTTTATTGAGGATGTACCTCGTAGAATAGAAATTGCTTGGTTTCCTGTAACTTAATTACATTATACTGAGAATTCCGTGTCATCTTGCATAACAAGCAATAAATGTTTCATCGGTAAATAATAAAATATAATTCAATCGCACTTATCTCTTCACATTTACATTTAAATTTAAATTACATATTCTTAATCATAATTGTTTTTACTAGATATTTTATTGCTCAATAAACACAAAATTAATATCAACCTGACCATTATACTATAAAACGGATAATAATGAACTCTTGACATTAATTTAACTTATACTTCATTTTAGTTCAAATACGTTTACTATCAGTTTTTACAAAATCATAAGTTGAAGTGAATGTATAAAAGTTTAAAACTGACACTAGATAGACCTTTTGAAACATTTGTAAACAGATGCCTCTATCCATTTTATACTACCCAGGCATAACCCCTCCTGACTTGCGAATTCTTCCAGCACATCCGTCGTATTCATTTTTTCTATCGGTCAGTATTTGTACAAGGTCGTGGCGAAATTTCCCCGGCGAAATCAAAATCCACCTTTCGTAACTATTTTTGGGTTCTGAAGAGAAATTCAAAATAACATTATTTTGCAATTGGCTATAAAAAATTCTTTTGAAATATCCCAAGCTTCTTTTCCCGAAAGTATTTTAATTCTTATTAAACCCGAACACACGCATCATTCTTCTCTAATGTTTTCCAGTCGCTATTTTTGAGGTCACATTCTTGTGAACATGTCAAGGAATCATTTGTGCATGCTATAATCATTAGACTTCGATTCTCACAGGCCACCGACCCTGTTTGATGAGTGCTGTAGCACCGTTTTATCTTTTTATCGTAAAGTTTCCCATATAATGGCTGCCCATCTGCAGACTTTACAAAATACATGACATACAGGGCCAATTATTAATAAATTAGAACTATTATCTTCGTCAGGTACATTTGCACGGACAACTCTCTTTGATACTCCGGAGTGACTAATCAAAGTCGAAAAGAGGTGTGGCGGATGACTAATATTGTTTTTCACTTAATAATCAATATACGATGATATGATTCTGTTTTGATTGAAAGGAGGAATCAAGAATAAAACAATTTATTGCTTTTTTGCATCAGCAGGCATCTGATTTCTTTTTTATTTCGCATGACGACCAAGAAGCAAGCTGCGACATATGTAAATCTTTCGGAGTGGACGCTCTCGTTTAAAGCATAATAATTGTCAATTGTAAAATTGAGGATGGGAGGAGGTATCTCTACTGCAACTTTTTACTACACCATTTCACGTCATCAATAAGCATTGGTACTAATTTGTATTCATTAAAATCACCTTCAAGCAAGTTGTTTGTGATCCCTTCTTGCCTTCTTCCATTTTGCCTGGTGCTGTCACCTTACTCCGCACGTTTTTAATGAAACATATTTTTTTCTAATGGCAAGCGATAAATAATTATGACTTTAGGTACGAAGTTAAAATGAAAAAAAAAGCTAATTTATTTTTTATATCATCATTTTACAATGAAAGATAAATAAGGAATTTATTTTAAATAATGTTCAACACAAAATCATGATATTTTTGCGAGAAGCTTAAAAGGTCCGAATTGCCATAAGAAGGACTTCAAGAAGGGCAGCATGAGAATCGCTCTTCAGAGAGATCTTTCATTGCACATTGACGACTTGCAATAACAAGTGTACTTTCCTAACTCTTCGGTACATCCCTCCTCCTCATGAGTTCCGCATCCTTTGTACAGGTATTCGGTTTGGCTTTCTGGATTGTACCCTCTTCCGTTGACACAACTGTCATGGTCCTCCGAATATGCGCAGGTCACCACTTCCTTGGAGCTGCATTCAGGATCCGCCTCATCCGTGCATTTAATGCATTCAACTGTAAACACGAAACAACAACAGATGATCAGTATTTGTTTAATTTTAGGTTTTGATAAGCATCAGTAGTTCATAATGGTTGATATATTGAACAGTTTATTGAAATTTTTTTGACTTACGATCAGTTCCTTCTTGGGCATTCAATGGACTAATAAGACATATTACCAGGCCAATCCCGAAAACGAGTATGACTGACCCTTGTCTGGAGAACATGAACATCTTGGCGTTCAGTGATTCCTTCTTTCCTTTTCGATGAAATTGACAAAAAAGATTCAGTTACAAAATTTGCAAACTGAATATAATTTAATTACGTAGCTACGAGTGACAGTAGAGATGTAAGTTGAATGAGTAAGGCAGAGGTAAAAAATCGTCTTTTATAGTCAGCAATGAAATAGTGAGAGAAGAAACTCAATAGAATTTACGAGCTTTCCTTCCAAGAACTTCAATCAAAAAATTATGTATTTTTCTGCCTACATTTCGATAGAGGTTTTGCATTGTGCTGCCAGAAGTCAATGAACCCAGCGAAACTGGCACATAGCAAAGTGGCGAGCTGCAACCAGTAGAACCATCAAACATGACAACACACCCATTAAACCTGACCACAGAGCCATCAAATCTGGCCACACAACCATCAAACCTGACCACAGAACTATCAACCTGACCACAAAACCAGCAAACCTGACAGTAAAACCATACGAACCAACCATACCTACCAATACCATCCTCCGCCGTATCAGCAGACAAGAATATGTCCTTTCAGATTCAGGAGCCTACCCGATGATGGATTCCAATACCGAGTAGCCCAACGTCATCTATGAACACACCAAAAGCTACCAACCTCCCCCTTATTAGATGACCAGAAGAGGACCTTTAAGATCCAATAACTTATCCTATATGGATTCTCCGACCGGATGACTCTGCGTCGGTCTAGAACACACATCAAAAGCCACCAACCTCCGCCTTATCAGCAAACAAGAAGAAGGCCCTTTAAA
>JAQIWO010000808.1:0-12207 GCA_034695405.1 Entomobrya muscorum | reverse complement strand
ATGACAAATGACAGATCATTAGAGTAGAGATGCAATAAGGCTTGAGCTTTAAACTTTATTAATGAATGATTCCGATCAATCCGAAGAAGTTCATCAGCAAAAGAAGAAGCTACGCAGTATGCATTCCATTTACCATATTATATTGGCAAGCGTAATGTGAACAGATTTCTGATCCGGCTGGTGCATTAATTTATGGATTTATGGAGCTTGTGGAAAGACGGAACAGCATAATATTTAATTCGCGTTTTAATGCAGTTTGAAGTCTCCTTGTCTCATTTTGCCCCAGAATAGGCAAAAAATACTCTTGAAAACGTCATCATAAACCATGTAACCAGAAAATGAAGAAGATTTAGACTTTCAGTGGCTGCTACCTTCTCTCATCCTCATCATTTGTCAATGAGCCCCCAAAAGGGAAAAATGCTCCCAAGTATTGCGACAATCTTTAATGTTGACATGATCAAGAGGAGCCTTTTTAAATCCATTAGCCCTTGAGAGCTTTTCTTGGAGGGAGCTCTAGAGTCGGAGAAATATCCCAACATTTAGGGACTTCGAAAAATGCGTTTGGAGAGAATGGCAGGGGGTTGGATGTCTCTGGAACTCTGGAGGAGACGATGTCAGAATATAACTCAAATGGAGTGCACATTAAAAGGTGCTAGCGCTCACTCCAATTAATTCATTTCCCGCCAAGAAAATATCTGATGGTCCTATTTATTTATATTATGACAAATATGACTTGCGAGATGTCAATCGAAAGAGTTTTCAACGTTGACCATAATTTGCTGTCATTTCTAATCTAGAGTTTTCGAAATCTCATTCCAGCGTGTCAGCATAGTCAGCAACAACCATAAGAGGAGTAAGTTGGGCGAGAACATTTTGACCGATTATTTCATTTTAAGCCAGTAAAATAATGAAACCCAACAGTTATCTTTTTTCACAGCTTAAACAAAAGTTGTCATTTCGTTGAAAGATACTTAAAGAAAGCTCGTGTTTTTTGGGTAGATACCCTTCGCATTCTAAACTGTTTTAAGCCTTTTTTCCTCACACAAATTACCAACTACCCTTACCCCCATACCCACTCATGTATTCACAAATTATCTGTTCACTTTCCATGCATTATTTTTTTACTGCAGAGCTGTGAAAAAAGGAAACTTGAGAAAAGTGAATCTACTCGCTGCTCACAGATTAATTGTTTTTTCGGTGCTGCTGAAGAGAAGAATCGGAGACTTCTTATTTCACACAAAAGTCTTCGCATCTGAGAAATGCCTAATAAGCCCTGCTCGGTGAATGAACTTTCCATCACAGTGATGCACATGTAAAGTCTTGTCCTGCCATTAAAATTGCATGGATATGAAGATGAGGTGAATGAAGGGAATCATAAATTCCTTTAGTATCCACAGATATCCTCTGTTTCTATCATGTTTTCGCTGTACTATGAAAGCTTGAAAACTAAAGTGGAGGATGCAGCTTCAGATGTAGGCTTCTCTCCCGAATGAACAGGCATGGCTGATGCGTTGAGTTGATTGCATAATATTTATGATGATGCCAGTTTCGAAATTTCTCCCTCCACCATACCACCGCCAACTTGCACTTTCCCCATGCCCTTCATTTTACCCAGAGCCAATAACTCCTGCTGAGGCTGCCGGTAAAGAGTAATCATCGGAGATATTCAGTTTGTTGACTCCCCCGCCCCCAAAATAGCCGAAAATTAATATTATTTTCCTTCCTTCCTTCCTTCCTTCCAGTGAACAGAGAACCCGATTTTAAAGAAGAGCGTTTCTGTTTTATTTGCTCGAGAAGATGACAGAGGTCAACTGGCAGCGTCTAAACCAACATGACATGAGGCTTCTCTAATTATAATAGTGTAAAATGGAGTGCACGTTAAAAGGCGTCTTCACTCCATTTAATTCATGTCCTCAGGGGAAAAACTCTTTCATTATCCTGTATCCATATTATGGCATGTGAGATGTCAATCGAAGGGGTTTTCAACGCTGGTCATTTATTTGCGATCATCTATCGTCATTTTGAAATCAGAATGTTCGAAATCTCATTCGAAGGTTTACACATCATTTTATGGTAATGAAGCATGAACAAGTTCACTGATGATTCCCATGAAAATATTAGAAGTCAACGGGTATCTTTTTTCCCATCGCAGCAAAATACAAAAGCTTGCATTGGGATAACGTGTATTTATAGAAAGGTCATGTTTTTGGGAGTGATACCCATCCCATGCTAAACACTTGCGAGCCTTGAAAACGTGAAAATCTTAAAGCTACTCAGATTATTTAATTTTATCGATGTTGCTGCCTAAGTTTTGATGCTGCTCCGAGCTACAGTTTTCCTCCACAGCTCCTCCTCCTCGAAAATACGCTGTTAGACCAGTCTTGTGACCGACTCTGCTACTTCCTCCCAAAAAGTATCATTATTATTACTGGGAGGGCTGCGCTTCTGGAGTCTCCTCGTTCTTTTCATTGTCTGCTTCGCCTTCTTCTGCTGCTCATCAAGGGCATTGTCCTCCTCTTCTCCCTCAAAAGTAACCGATTATTGGAGTGTCTGCAATGCAGGCAGCGTTTCCCCTCCTCCTCCTTTCTCTCGCGCAGCAGAATAAAGAGCAATGCTTCTCCACCACAACAACTCCCTCCACAAATGTATAAGCCAGCTGTCCAAAATATCCCATCGTGGCCACACTTGATGATGCCGACACACGCACAGTTTCCTCGAACAACAACTGATAAACAATCAGAATGGACTCCTCCAGAACCTCCTTCTTAAATGATTGGTCATATCTACCGCCACGTTCTCAAAATGTGATGATGATGATGATGGAGGTGGTGGAGGAGGTGAAACATCCTTTTAGAACTACTAATGACGCACTTGAACCTTGATTTGTATCTTAAGAAATCAAAAGTGGCAGCAATACGTTTTTGGTCACGTGATTACTTCCGGTTTAGACATGAACTTTTCAAGGTGTACAATTAGAAATGAGTTAGCTCGGAGTAATTTTGGAAATGAGTCACCCACGGAGGAAAATGCGAAATGAGTTAGCTCGGAGTAAATTTGGAAATGAGTTTTGATGTTTTCAGTCAGTCAGTACTTTTTTATTTTTACTCACATTATACCCAGGGCTATGTGACTATCAACAATGCATTCAATTATTTGAGCAATTCAGAAATGAGTTTTTTTGAGTAAATTCGAAAATGAGTTACGTCGGAGTAATTGAGAATATTGACCTTTGAATGGGCGTAGCTCCGGAAGTTGACATGCCACAGTGACCCACATGTCATCAAAATGATCGCCATCATCTAATTAACAAGCCCGTATGTGTTTTGAGCCATTAGGCACCTCTTTGGGGAAAACGAGAAAATGCTCCTGAACGGCTCGAGATGCACTTTCTGCCAGCACGTCTAGAGGCAGACTATAGGTTGTGCTCTAGACGTGCTGGCAAAAAGTGCATCTCGAGCCGTTCAGGAGCATTTTGGCTTTTTCTTACTGAAAGTCCTCACAATTTAAAAAACTAGACAGGCATATTAATTAGTAGATGGCGATCATTTTGAGCACACGTACGTCACTGTGACATGTCAACTTCCGGAGCTACGCCCCCTCAAAGGTCAAGATTCTCATTTACTCCGACGTAACTCATTTTTGAATTTACTCAAAAAATTGAATGCATGCTTAATAGTCACATAAATCTGGGTGGAAACCAAGTAGAAATGAAAGTGAAATGCAATAAAAACACCACAATTCAGTTATAAATTTACTCGTCGGCTAACTCATTTCGCATTTTACTCCGTGGATGACTCATTTCCAAAATTACTCCGAGCTAACTCATTTTTCAAAATTACGCCGACCTAACTCATTTTTCAAAATTACTCCGACCTAACTTATTTTTCAAAATTACTGCGACCTAACTCATTTTCCAAAATTACTCCTAGCTTTTTATGATATTTCTTATAAAAGCAGCAACACTGGGAATTCGGCTTAACGTAAGAAATCTCACAAGTTTATCTTTCTGTTTGTAATTTGTAACTATTTCCCAAGATTCATCGTGCACTCGATAACCGGGAAAAACGTTATTCTGTTAATTATATGGATTTTGTGACAAAAACTGGAACAAATTAGTGCGCATAAAAATACTTGTACCAAAGTTCTAGTTGTATGCAATTTTTAATTCAATCATTTGTTTAACAGTGGGAGAATCAATAGATTTGTCACTGATAAACTATTTTTAATGCAAAGAACGTATGAGACCTCCCATCGTAAATCACACAACAAATTGTTTCCTTGTAAGTTTAAAAATATTAGAGGTGCTCCATACCACTCGCCACAAATACATGTTTATGTAAATAGCTTTTTAACGCCAATAAGAGACAATAAGTAAGCACCTTACTACTCTAATGATTGTTGCTGACACGCTGGAATGCGATTTCGAATTAAAAATGGCGAGAAATGATTATAAATAAATGATCTGCATTGGAAAATATTTCGATTGACATCTCACATGCCGCATAATATGTCGTTATATACAAATATAATATAAATTACATTTAAGTCACCTAAGCAATTAATTTAGAAGGTAGATGATTTGCATCAAGAAATTGACCACCCCATTTCGCCTAGCTAGTTTGTGGTATAGCTTACCCCTGTGAAAACTGGCAAAAATATAAACTTTGAGCTTTTAAATGGCGTTATTCAGAACTAGAAATTTGAATTTGATTTCCACAACAAATTTAATGTTAATCAAATTTATAAATTTCTAAGCTCAAAGTTGTGTTCAATTAGAATTTCTTAGAATCTTGTACGTCCACTTTGAAAAAACTTTGGTGAGATAAGTTTAAATGTTGAAGTTTCAGAGTGCCCTACTAAAAAAATTAAAAACAAAAGTTGTATTTTCTGTAAATACTTGTTAAAGCTTGCGTACCACCAATTATTCCAATTCCTTCAGAAAATATAAATCACAGCAACGATTTCCACCTGAGATTTCTCATGAGTCTCAACCCACCACCCCAGATCAGCCGGTATCATCTCAAGAGAAAGATAAAAGTTAATACGGCTAATTGGCTCGAGAAGATGAGGAGGTCAACTCCTGACACCGTTTCATTTTAAATGATGGCCTTATTTACTCCAAAACGTATTGTAAAATGGAGAAAATTCTGAGCGATCCTCATGACGCGAGAAGGAAGTTGTTCTACCTGAGTGAGTCGCGCTACTTCAAAAGCGTCGTCGAGCTGATCAACTGGTATCAGCACAATTCGCTTGCAGAGAGTTTCTCCGGGTGAGTAATTAACACTGGTGACCACTGGTCAATTCTTTCAAGATATTCATTTGCAATTTTTTTGAATTAAATTCTTCCAGATTGGATGCTCGACTGGAGAGACCGTTTGTACGGCTGGGCGTTGATTACGGCGGGGGAGTGGTCCACCTCGACTACAGCACACAGCGATCCCCGTCCCTCGCCTCCATTCCAGGCGCGCTCTCTTCGCCACCGCCCATCCCACCTCAGCAGCAAGTACCTGTAACGCCATCCTAAAGAAGTCAACTATAAACTATCCAATCAATTCCCTCGACTCAACTCAACCGAAATCACGCACAGACTTTAACGACGACGACGACGACAAAAGGAACCCAACAATAAATATTACTTACTATTTACCTAATTAAGTGGAGAAAATTTAACGAGCCATTTTTTCAAATTTATTCTCGAACGCCAGAGAGGAGAAGAGTAAAGACGAATGCTTTCAGAGTCAGACGCTGACAGAAAATGAAAATAAAAAAGTAGTTGACTAGTTGAAAAAATATTAAAAAATGGTAACCAAAGATAACTTATAAATATTGTAATTGTTGCAGAAGAGCACTCTTGTCTGTTGTTTCTGAAGAGGTTGCCGTCGTGGTCTTTTCCTACTGTAAATGTAGCTGTATATGTAAATGGGAGCCGTTGCCATGGCGACGAGCCCACCCGCCTATATTTTTCATGTCATTATTTTATTGTGATTGTTGCCGTTTTCATTTTGTGATAATTTTTATAAAACTTTTACAGTTATAATAATTATTTAGCTTTCATTTTGTTTTTTTATTGTAAAATGAAATGACATGATAAGTTGGTTTAGTGCTGCTAAAAGATAATTAATTGTCGGCGGAGGAAGAGCAGCAAGGCAAATTGTGCAGCAACATTTTTCATCTGTATTTTTTTATTTTTTCTCTAAATTCCAAGCTTATTAATTAGTTGTAATTAGTAATTGTGTGCAGAGTAAGCAGTCGTGTGATTGGTCTATTTTTCCGTGTTCAGGAACAAGCCTGAGCATTTATAAAATATTTTAACTGTCGGAACAGCTTGGGCATTTTACGTGCACAACATCACTCATCGGTAAAGCTTTTGTTTTAATTTTGAGATTAAATTTGTGTGGGAATGCGTGTGAACGGAGTGACAAGTGTGACGTTACATTTCTTTACGCTAATCATGTACATTTTAAATTAAATGCTGTAGCAATTAAAATACAAACTATGATTATATCTATATTATGACGACAGGGGTAGCTACTAGCAATGGGTAATGTAAAGAGTAATTAGGAAGGAAAATTGATAATCATAAAGACATGTTCGTCCTCTGCAACTAAAGTGTTGGGTGACCTGCGATGAAAGATGTTGAAATTTTGAAGAGTGCCAAACTAGAAACTAAAAGCGATATTTAAAATCCCTGTAAATATTTGTTAGCTAGTTTAGAAAAACATACTCCAGAAGAGATGGAAGTCCCATTCCTCTGTCAAAAATATAAATTATAGCAATTAGGATTTTCATTGTTAGAAAATATAAATGAATAACATATAATATCAATTGTTGACGACGGTACGAACAAATAAATGATTAATGGATTCACAAAAAACTTTTAAAAGGGGCGGCTGGCCAACGGCTATTTATTTTCGGTGAAGAGACTCTTCATTATTTACATATTTCATTGGAAGTTATGATATGTGGGACTGGTCCCCCCACACACAAGAGATTTTCAAGGGAGATTTCGTCGGCAGTGGCCACTACTCCCTGGAGACATTCACTCGGCTCCATCATCATCAAAGCCCGCTACCCCTAGAGGATGTCCTGCCCACGTGGAAACCACGAAATTCCACAGATCACCCAAATCTAAGGCTTCTACGACGAGTGCCTGACCAAGCACGGGAACACCGACTGCTGGAAGATCTGTTGTGAAATGTTCGACCCCCTCACCATTGCCGCCCTCATCCACGAGGAGATCTTGTGCGTGCACGGAGGTCTCTCCCCGGATGTGAGGACACTCGACCAGATTCGCATGATAAACAGGGGGCAGGAGACTCCCCAGCAGGGTGCCTTCTGTGACCTCGTGTGGTGCGACCCGGAGGAGGGCATAGATTCGTGGGCGACTAGTCCCAGAGGAGCTGGATGGCTGTTCTGCTCCAAAGTGGCCACCCACTTTCTGCAAATCAATAATCTGGAGTTGCTCTGCAGGGCTCATCAACTGGTCAACGAGGAATTCAAGTATCTTTTCGATGACAAGGTGGTCACCCTGTGGTCGGTGCCGAATTACTACTATCGCTGTGGAAATGTGGCGTCCTTTCTCGAATTTCCGGGGGGCAAATCGAGTCATCACTACTTTAACCTGAACAGCGTAGAAAACTTTCCTTGTGAGCATGTTTATGCAATTTGGGGTGTTCCTGTCTCACAGTGCCCCATCGTTTGGGAGGGTGGATGCGGCTGCTGCAGTCTTAGGAACTTAAATGAAATGATGATAAGCGGTTATCAAGTGACTGGGCAATATATTAAGTAGCAGTATGTTAAGAGCAAAAATATTATAATTATTTTACAGGAAGAGCGTGCGAGGACTGGAGGGCCCCAACCGAGCATAGCTCCAACAACAGAGCATACTCACTGCCGAGCAGTAGCAGCGACCCTTTTTCCCAGTGAGAAGGGGTTTGGACAGTTGGGCCATGTGCGAGCAATACTTTTTCTACATCTCTCAACCGACCATTCTGTCCAAACCCCTTCTCACTGGGAAAAATGGTCGGTCGGTGGCTGTGCAAAAAAACATGTATTACTTAAAATTGATTAAATAAGATGGAAAACTGTTTGGCTGCATAACTTCTGTAATTTTTTAATGTTATTATGAAGATGATGTTGCTCGTTTAAGTAGTCTATACAGGTGATCTGAAGAAATTTAATTAATGCCAATTTGGCTTTTTTTGTATATAATCAGTTAGTGATTCGGTGACATATTATATAATGATTACTATAGTGTAAGCAAGTCGTGCAAGTTAAGTTATGGATGTGGAAATGATGCAATAGTTCCAAGTAGGGATTTCTATTGAATTGCTGAATCACCAAGTTGGGATTTCTATTGAATTGCTGAATCACCAAGTTGGGATTTCTATTGAATTGCTGAATCACCAAGTTGGGATATCTATTGAATTGCTGATTCACCAAGTTGGGATATCTATTGAATTGCTGAATCACCAAGTTGGGATTTCTATTGAATTGCTGAATCACCTGAATTGCATGAAAATATAAAATGGAGTAAATACTGAGAGTGAGGCGTCATCATTCACTACATTTATTAATTCAACTTCTAAGAAGATGCCATGCATGGCGTATGGAAGGAAGGCGCTTTTTTTACTGGAAGGTCCCTTCATTTCTGAGGACCCTAATCTCTCCTTCTGCTGGCGCCTTATCAAACGACAATCATCACGGCGAAGGAAGAGGAGGCGGCAACAGCGTTCCGGGTAAGATTTAAGGACTGGAGGCTTTGGTGGAGCATGTGGTCCTGGAGATCATCATCATCATCATCACCGCAAGTGGAACTTATCATTCCTGACCCTGGTCACCGGAGGAAGCGGCTCCAAAGAAAAAGGAAGCAGGAGAAATCTTCTCAGACGCCGAGAGTACCTCAACAGCTACAACAACAAACTGTGAAGCAGTTCTTACTCCTGTTCGAAAAAAATCGGAGGACAGATCCTATTAGTTATTTTAGAGACATGATAGCGCATTGAAGCAGACAGTCACCATAGTCACCAGCACCAGCCAGCCGTCCAGTTTGGCTGCATAGACCTTATCAACGCATTCGCAATCATCACAATGCCCCATTTTACTTCCAGAAAAAGGGGGTGAACTCAGCTCCTATTCAACCACACCGGATGGAAGAAAACCAAAACAAAAAAAATAATGTTTTATTTTGTGTGGGCTGTGAATCAGGCCTAAGCCCACATACCAAGCGTTCTTTGCATTCTACAACAGCAGGAACATTTGAGTGCACCGAGTATCCCAAATAATTCAAGAGATTGCAACAATTAAAAGATCACCAAAGCTGACTTCACATCGTCGCCGGTGAGCGACTGTTCAAATGTGAGAGATTTGTGACAAAAAAGTTTTATTCGATGAGTGAACTGGGTAAACACATAGGAACTCGTACAGGCGAGAAACCTTACAAAAGTGGCTACTGTCCTCAGTCATTTTCTGGCCGTAGTCAACAGAAAAGGCACGAAGAGCAACTTCATTTGGAAATTAGTTTGTCGAATCGGGGAATTATTAGTTATTTTGAATAGCCGCCCGTGACCCTGGTGAGAAGCGAGACTACGTGAAAGGAGAATTTGGTCGAGACCGAGAGCAACTACATTGACGCTTTGAACATGGTCAAAAAGAATTTCATTAAACCTCTGACGCCAGTGCTCAAGGAGGAGAAGGACCCCCGCCAAATCCTCTTTGGGACCAAGGAGCTCTGCGAAATCCACACGGGGCTCCTCTCCGATTTCAAGTGCGCCATTAATAATCCAGTCTCGGGCTCGGGAACGACCTCGGTGACTGGTTTCTCTTCAGTGTCCGCAATCCCTACAGCGGCTCCCATTCGAAGAATCATGGTGACTTGTTCGTCCACTGGAAGAAAATGTTTGAGATTTAAGGGGACTACTGCGCGAATTTGACGAGAGCGCAGAATTTGGTGGAGGAGCTGTGCTCGAAAAATGAGTTTGGCGGAGGAAGTGGTCAAGTGCAAGAAGGACGTGAAGGAGGGGGGGATGAAGGGAATTATTTAATTGTGTTTTTTTCTGTAGGGAAGCATTCATGACCTGAAAATGCCTGACGGAATGGAGCTGAAAGACTACGGGCACCTGCAGCGGGACAGAGATCTCCGGATCCGAGGTCACGACGACAACCGACTCAAGTCGAGATACGATACATGATAGCTTTTGGCAGATTGGAGAATACGAGCTACAAAGGACCCATCTAATGCACATGATATCTGTGGAGCATCGAGAACAAAAACGGCGACTGAGGTACCATGTTCTTGTGAATGGTGAAAAAATGGAGATATGTCAACGAACGTTTCTGCATGTTTATGGAGTATCAGAGGCTGTGGTCCGGACAGTAGTAAAGAAGAAAGAAGAAGGAGCCTTTGTAGTGACTGATGGGCGTGGTTTACACCAAAACAGGCCAAACCGTACTCAAGACGATGTGAAAAATGCGATTACCCAACACATTCTCCGGTATCCGCAGTATGATAATCATTACTCCCGGCGAACACAAGGGGAAACCTACCTCTCTCCTGACTTGAACTTGTCAGTCATGTTACGTCAGTTCTGTGAAAACAATCGTCAAATTCCTAACTGCATTGGAAAGGACTGGCTATTCAGAAGCATTTTCCAAGAAACTGGTTTAAAAATTGGGCAGCCAAAGTCTGACACATGTAAAGATTGTGACTTACTTTTTGCGAAAATGAAGTATGCTAATTCGGATGCGCAGAAAGAGCTTCTAGCCAACACCCTGATGACCCACCAAACGCATGCCGACCGAGCCTACGTTGACATGTATCAGGATATCGCTAAAAGCAAAGCCGACCCAGCTTACCAAGTACTTTGTATCGACATGCAGCAAGTACTCTTCTCACCAACTCTAACTCATGGGGAGATGTTTTATCTTCGGCAGTTTTCTACATACAATTTCTGCATTTTCAACGGGTGCACAGGACTGGCAACAATGAATGTTTGGCATGAAGGGGAAGGAAAACGTGGAGTCGACGAAATCGCGTCGGCTGTTTACGCTTATGTCACCCAGACGTTCGCTCGCCTGGAGGAAGGTCAGCAACGGACCCTTGTCATTTGGAGTGATCGTTGTAGAGGACTAAACAATAACTATCAGCTAATCTGTATTCTATTGTTTTTGATGAAAGAACGTTTCTGTACCAAATTTATCCAGAAATTTTTGGCTTCAGGCCACTCTTTTTTGCCTTGTGACCGATGCTTCGCCCAAATAGAACGTCGGAAGGATGTGTGCATGGCTTATGTCCCCGACGATTGGGTTGAAATTATCCGATCCGCACAGCCATCAAAACCCTTTGAAGTTGTGAGACTGGATCAGACAAAGATTATGCAAATAAAGGACCGACTAGATGTTGAATACCCTCGCCCGTCCACTCTGAAGGTGTCTGAAATAGCCATTGCAGAAGTGGATATTGCCAACCCAAGCGTAATACGTACTAAGCCTAAACACAATGGGAATCTTAGCCATTGGACACACCATGTAATTCCTGCTCCTAACCAGTTTGGCGTGCGACATGCTGTTAGGCGGCCTTTGGATCTTTTTGCCAATAACTTTGTTTTGGAGAGAAAGTACTTGGGTCCGCTAGCCTTGCATGAAAACAAAAAAATGACCTGCGCCAAATGTTGGAATTTCTGTCTCCAGAACAGTCTCAGTTTTACTTAGAATATCTTTAGTACACTCCTGTCTTTTTGTTTTTTTGTTTTGTTGTTTCCTCCACCTTCCTTTTGTTTGTAACGTTTATCTCATATTTTGTTGTATCTTGCTTATTTGAGATTATTTTAGGTGGTTATAAATATGTTGAAAATGTTTGTTACCTAATTAAAGTCTTTACTTGAAAACATCTCAGCTGTAGTTTTTCAAAATAAAGCTTTCACTGTCGTTATTGTTTTTTGTAAAAAAAAATGGACAGACAAACTTAAAATTTCATAGAGACTATTTAAAAAACAACTTAGCTACACTTTTAAAAAATCACTTCCGTGATTGTTGCAGAGAAGCTCTCAGTTGTTTTTAAGAGGTTGCAGCGACGTCTTCCCTTGCTTAGCTGTATATGTATGTATGTAAATGGAAGCCGTTGCCATGGCGTCGAACCCACGAGCCTGTATTTTTTCATGTCGTTTTTGTATTGTGATTGTCGCCGTATTCATTTTGTGTTCAGTTTTT
>JAQIWO010000807.1:0-12211 GCA_034695405.1 Entomobrya muscorum | reverse complement strand
AATACCATCATGAATTTTATAATAAAAAACTTATAATAATAATCATATTTATTATTATTACATACTCCATCGCGCATCATAATATGTATATTGCGAGTAAATGAAGCAAATATTTTATGTTCATCAGAAAACACGACAAGCATGGCAAGGCATATCAGTATCTGAGTATCCGCAAGAAAGTACTTTTTCTACTTTGTAAGTACATCAAATTATTTATGTTTGCTGTACATCATTCAAAACTTAAATATTCTCAGCGGAGAGCACTCAGATCACTTTCAAGTTATGTAGTACTAGAGGCAGCTTAAACCAGAGCAGAAAAGTTAATAAAGTTTTTTTGTCTAATATTTTATGCATATATAAGTGCATATACCTATCGGTACAACGTATACAAGTACACGCACTTTTACCAATATACAAACATAAAGTTATGTACTTTTTATGTATGATTCTCAAAGAAAAAAAAAGGAATCATGAATTAGAAGACAGAAAACTTTGTTCATCATGAATAATGCTATGCATGTATTCTATGTAAAATATGTATAACAAGTGCATAATAAAGTACCTTGGTATATACCATAATGTAATGCAAAGTAATGGCTCATCATAGTAAAACATTTATATATATATCAGTAGGTAAAAATATGGGTTAATTATCCGAGGTAGCTAGTTTTCGCATGATGTTGACCTCCTACTGATTTGAACACGTCTTCTCATCAGTAGTGGTAAATAAGTAATGTGGTAGGAGTAGAAGTAGTAGTTGTTGTGATGTTGGCGAAATACGAATGTTATATATGTCCGCCTGTACAGTCCGATATTAAATGTTGAAGTAGTGGGGTTTTTGAGTATTTTGACTGCTGTGATCATGTTGCTGCCAGGCAGTCCGTAAGTTTTACGGCATCTGGTCTACCTGTATTTATGGTGCATGTATGCAACAAATTGTAAGTATGCTATGTACAAAGAGAAAAACACAGTAACTACCACCACCAATACCACTGGCTACTGCTACTGCTGATTATGATTATTACTATTATCATAAAACAAAGAATCATTTTGGTTCCTGGGATCTTTCAATTTTTTTTCGTTTTGTTTATTATCTCGTGCGTACATACATTACTAAAGTAATGTGCTGGGCTTTGGCTATACTTGGTCGTGGTGTTGACCTTCCTGCAAAGTAAGTAGATCGTGAGTTTTGAGTACTCACAAAAGGATATTGATATGGTCAAAGAAGTCAACAAGATGAACAGGTTGCTTTTTTTCTGCTGCTCCTTATTTAAATACTGGAACAAAAATATGACTTCGTGATTCTTGTATTTACACATAAAGCCCGGTTAAAAAGCTACCATTTTTTTTTTGCTTTCTCTATATGGCATAAAATCGCTGCGGTTTATCAGGACTGTGTAGACTTTAATGGGTGAAACAATAGGAATATAAAGGAATTTAATGTTATGTTAATTTTTCATACTATTTTAATGACTTTCTCATGGACTTGTCTTGTTGAAGAACCATGAAGCAGATAAAAGTTGAGTTGAACTCGAGTATAAACTCATATTGTATAAGAGTAGCAAAAACTGAGCATCTACCATACCACTCTTTACAACCCATCACCATTTTTTATAAATTTAAAATCCGTTTTGTCCATGCAATGAGTACAATTTGTGGAGTTTTGAGTTTATTACAAGTAGTGAACAAGTATTTTGGCTCAATGATATTTTGATGGTGGTGTTGATGTGTTATGATGATGATGCTCATTCACGGTGTGTAAGAATCTTTTTTTTATATATGATTGTGTGTTCATGTAAAACATTTTCTTCTGCATAAAAATGTGATATGAATAAGTATAATTTACCGATTTTTCATCTTTTTCTGGCCCTAAAGGGCTCAAAAAACAATCTGTCCACACTCCATGGGGTCTTTCTTTCCAGTTGAGGAAATTTATAAAAATAGACTTGTTGCCCGGGTCCTCGTAACTCACGAGAGAAACGAAAGAAAACAATATTATACACACACACACATATGCATACATAACCAGGTACGTACGCATCTCAGTGAGTCGTCGTCGCTGGCGTAGTAAAACATTGCGCAATAAGTTGCTGCTGCCTCTTTAAATGAAACTACCTGGTGAATGATTATGATCGTAATATAATGCAGATAATGAAAATAATAATGAATAGTTAATCAGTTTGGTTGGCAGTCAGTGTGGAGTCTTGTTGTGAATATTTAAATTTAACATTATTTCGACGCGAAGCTTGAAGCTCATAGCAAATGAGACCAATGGAAGAGTATATACATTGAGCATGTAAAATTTTTCGATCAGTAATACATTTTCTATGTGAAGCATTCAGCATTTCATCAAGAAAAACTTGATGTTTTAAACAGAAAAGTTTGAAAGAGAACCGCTGTTTTTCTACTGATTGTATATACTACTGCTGCTGAAGAAGACTGTCGACTAGTAACGTGTGATAAGTTACGAGGCATGCTGACCCGGGTAGCTGATATTACAAAAAGGCTTGTGTGCATACAACACTTGCTACAAGTAAAATAATATGTAATAGGTAAGAACAACAGTTTAAAATGTGTTTTTATTTTTTAAACCTCGATTGCCCACGCCTACTTTCATTTCCATCTCTCATTTCTGTCTCCACTCACAGCAGTAGTCAAATGATGGGCATTTCATTTTCATACGTAAACAGCTAACTTTTTCACTTCTTGGCGTGCACTCACAAATTATTGTACAGAAATTCTTTCTTTTGACCAATTTCCATTTCTTTCTTTTCAAATACAAAAGAAACGACCGAGTATATTTTTTTACCGTGTACCAATTTTAAAACAGGTATTAACGTATTTTGAACCGACTGATTTAAAAATTCCTTAATAAATTGCTGTTTTTAGAAAATATTTGTGAATAATTATCAGATTCATTTCTGTACATTAAAAATAATCAGCATTATTAGTCACAATGAGAAAATCAGAAAAGTGTTCACAATTTTACTGTTAATTAAACTAGACTGATTGTGAGTTAAAGTTCACGCGTGCTCAAAATATTTAAATGCAATGAATTAATTCGTAACAAGAATGTACAACTCTAAATACTGTAATTTAATGCTGAAAAGCTTTCAGGAACTTCCCCTTTACATACAATTTTTTTGGGCTAGATGTAACTCTTTATTAATGTGTTTTTAATTACGATTATTACAATTCCAATTTTTTTTCACAGCTTTTTAAGAACGTTGCAAAATTGCTTGCTTGAATGGTACCTATTACTTATATTTTTTTGTAAACATGTTTTAAAAAATCAGTGCATTGTTTGTATTTTCTAGTTTGATGTTACATACCCTTCAAGTTTTTTTCTTGTAATTTTATTTGAAACTCTACCAAATTCAAATTACAGTTTAATTGGTTATTATAGACGATAAGGAGGCAATGAAGTTAATAGATCGTTTGTAGTAAATAAATATAAATAAATAGTTGAAATTATTAGCTGCATCAGAGTCGTTTCTGAGCAAAGAAAAGACGGTTGTTGCAAATAACAATCAAAATATACTTAGTAATTTAAATTATTTGGTACTCTTTTTCTTCTGTTTACTTTCAAAAGTAGTAATAAATTTCATTATGATTATGATGGTGATAGGAATATAATTAATTTACATGCTATACCGATGCTGCTTGTAAATACATGACCCTATTTTTCTCAACTTTGCACACCTACAAATCGTTTTTATTTAACATGCGCTGTACGCTTGTGAAAATATGCTACACATGCGTGTGTACTGTATGCCTATGTTTTTTACGAAATTTTTGCTTGTCATTACGTGCTTCATAAAAAAAGATCTGATGAGTTGGGGCAATGTACACTTTTTAAGTAGCAAGTAATAATAATATTTGAGAACAGAAAACAAAGAGAATAAAAATATTTATGATAAATAAATGAAAATGTAGCTTGAAATGTTCATTTTTAATTTTGACATAAACCAGCTTGGAGCTAGAAAATTGCCACTATACTCTGAAAACAGAGGGGATTTTTTTGTACGCATAAACTTTTTTTGCCATTAGTAGTTATTTACTCGGCTTCGGCTACTTTCATGCGGGGGCATAGTGTGTAATACGAATGCAATAGGAAAAATCATCAATTATTTGTACTGTACCTCTCTCAACTACGAACATTTTGCAAATACTGCTCATAAAATATTTAGATCACTCACTTTATTTCTTTCTACACTCACACTCATCATATAAATATTCTTATTGTTATAAGTACATGTCTTTCCAAGATTTAATAGCTTAATTTGAAACGCCGTAAATATTCAGTTCTTTTTCCTTTTTTTCTAGCTTCGCATTTTATACTTCGATTGCTATCTGACTGACAACCGTTTAAATTGGTGTACCTATAGACATTTGACGCTTTGGTCAGTTGAGTCTTTTGGGCAAACTTAAACAATATTATGATGAGCAATTGTAATTTTGTTCTTGCAAGATCGTATACATGTATACCAGGGAGATTAGTAACATTCTGACTGAGTACATGCATAGTTTTTTGGTTCATTCTTCTGAGTCTAATAATTAGATGAATGAAGAACAATGGTCGATGAGAACATGTAGAATGTACAAAAAATTTATACTGAGGGTAAAGTGATTATCATCATCATCACCATCAACATGTAAAACTATTATCATTATATCCTGCGTTTTAGTCATCATGATCTTCTTACAGGTGATGTGTGATAAATGTAAGGTGCCATAAGCCTTATATGCTTTCTTTTTGTAAGTAAAAATTTCCACATACATGAAGTTATTTGTGCTTATATTATATGTTTGGAAGTAATATAATAATATGCAATGAGCACCCATCGGAAAGCAATCTCTAGCCCACGAAGAAATATTAAGTAAATAGATAAATTTTATTTCGCTTTACGCAACGCAAAAGGAATTTTTCGATATATTATTATTATTATTATTAATGTCTTTGGTTTTTTGTTAAACTTTATTACTCCAATATTTCCTCTCCAACGTAAATCAATAGGGCAGCCATATTGATAGAAAATAGGATTGGCTAAATGTCCATTTTGCTATTGGATTCGCCATATTTTATGATTATTATGTATTCATTCTACAAAGCTGTTCTACGTCTACAAAAGAAAAAGTAATCACGGCACAGTCTTAGACAGGTAGAATGGTGATGATGACGAAGACGATGTTAAAATGGATATATGTTTTGGATTGCAACAATAATTATTACAGGATCTCCTAAGTGGAAAAATCAACATGATCCCTTGTACGCACCCCACTAGTACAGTCAATATACAATGTTTCCTCGTGTTCACGCTCCAAGCTAAGACGATAAGACAAGGAATGCCATGAGATGTCGATGCTGATCATGATGATGGCAGCAACGATAGCATACAGCAAGTTGATGGTGATTTAAGTACTTTTGATCTCATTACGGATTTTACAGTCTCATTCGACGTTATGAAAATTTATTCACGTCAAAGCTAATGCAGGCCTCTATACTCCCTCATTCTTGCACATATTTTTTTATATGAAATGACCTGCCTGCGAACCTTTTACGACTTTGAAGAGAGGGAGGCAGAAAAAGTAAATGACTCTATGTGTAATGCCATATAATAGTGAGTGACTGCCATTAGAGGATGAACGATTTTTTTCTTTTGCTGCCTAAATAATTTCTCTGTAATATGCTTTTGGAATACATTATGTAAGTAGATCCACAAAAAATGTAATAAGTTACACTGCCAATGTATAATAATAATACAATCCCCATCAAATTGCTATTTAACATCATCCATAATATTTCATACATTCAAGCTCTGGCTATGCATGGTCAATCAGCCAAGCTAAGAGAGAACGGCGACGGCGACGGATGGACTAATGTTCTAAGTTGCATGCATAAACTTAAAACAGAATACAGAGATGTATATTTGAAGAGAAAAAAACATGATTTTTTAGTATGAATATTATTCGTTTACTTTTTATGTGTTTTATGGCAACTCGTGTGATCTGAAAATGTGTAATAAAACAATGCTTGTCGAGAGATTGAAATGAAGAAACTAACAAGAGTTGGTTAGGCGAGCATACAGAAAAGAAAATGCCCTGATTGTTTTTATTCTTTCTAGATGAGCTCATTTACCTTTACCTGCTGAACCTACACAAGCAATAATTGATAATATATTTGTGCGATGCGAGCATCGTGTACATATACATATAAGCAGAAGTTGTTGTAGCTGTAATATTGGCTCTCAGAAACATCATTACCTCATAATCGTCAGTATGGTCATGTAAGAAATTTTTTTGAATGCCCTTCTTCATTTCGTTTTGTTCCATGTCTACATGCAATCATGGAGGTCTCGAACAAAAACAGAGGAAAACCAATCAATCACTCGTCATCTTCTCTTTTTTTATTCTCATTTCTGAAACTACTCATTCTTTTTGACTGAAAGAAAAATGATGAATTCTAGATGAGATTCCTCCTCTTTTTTGCCTTTTCTCTCGATATCTTTCCTCACTAAAAATGCAGACCGGCCTGCTTTTAAGATCATTTTAAATGCTCTGATCATGCCATATATTTCATTCGATTGAATAAAAATTGCTTTTGCTTACAAATACAAAGTGTATTCTTTTCATTTTGCTCTTCTCTCTCTTTCTGTTGTTTTCACCAGCTCAAAGGGAAGTAAACAAATTGCTTATGGATTCTACTTGAGTATGTGTATCCTTATACCTATGCGTATGCATATCTACTATATTTTATACCATGTACGCAACGCTTTCAATCTCCTCCCTCTCGTCCACTATTTTTCAAAGACACTTCACTCAGATTCCTTATTTCCTCTTATTTCCACAAAAGAGAAATGAAAGACTTTGGGTACATAGTACGTGCATGCATATAGCACAGACACAGTTAGACAACAACAACTAGATAGATAGAGTAGCCAAACTAGATAGATTTCTTTACTCCGGTGAATACATACATATATGGTAATTCTAATACAATCCAAGAACTCGTAATTTAACCAATGCAATAGCCCAGCGCATTTGTGCATATCAAGGAAGAGATTCATGTTCCTTCAATCTTATTTCAACTTGACTGAATAATAAATGATTTGCACGTATTTATATAGGGGCTTTTTCTCTATATTTTGGAACCATTACCAAACTAAATATTGAAAAACAAAGTATATTAGCATTTTTTGGCTGTAACAGCAGCAGTGGAGTAGGATCCTTTTTTATATCTTTTGCATACCTTTCTCTCGTACGGATAAAGTGCACTGGTTTGCTTTGAAAAAATCTGCTTTTCTAACTAAAATATTCCCTACGAAAATTTACAAAATAAGCAAAGCAGCTGGCCTCTCTCATCCTCCTCCACATCCCACATCCTTCTATCCCATCCTTTCCAATTTGAAATTCTCTGGATATTCCCTTTTTCTCTTCTTGTTTGTGTACACTTTAAGCAAATTGCGTTTTTGTCCAGTCATCCTCTTCATATATGTATATTATATGCATGGAGGCAAGCCAACTCCCTTGTTGTAACGTATAGAAAATTCTATATGATTATGTGTTTTTTGGAGTAAAAGCGGTGTGGGAGAGCCAGTTGAAAATGGGGAATAAATGAGAGTGCGTTTTTTTCATAAAATGGGAAAAAGATCAAAAGAGATTCAAAGTATTTTGGGGAAGCATGAAGCATACTTTACTCGGCTTAATATATATAAGGGCCCTCTATTTACTCGGATCAGGATGATGGCTTTCTTTTGGTTTATTTTTTTGTGTGCAATGTAAATGGCCTGAAATACAGAGAGGTTTCAAAAGAGTAGCATTCTAAATCTAAACGTATGCACGCATTCATTTTGCATCTCAAAAGCAAATATGTAAAAAATATTGTACTCTAACAAACTTGATATTTCTTGTGATAGGATGTATACCATGTCACATCGTATATTGCATCATGAGACGGCTTGGAATTTAACTTGTATTGAAAACACACTGGGACTTTTTTTAACCAAAGTTATAACAGAGATAAATCTAAAATCGCTGGAATTGAGAGGCAAGCAATTAATTGTTTACTTTTAATATTCACGATCCGTACAATATAGCGTTTTTGCCCAAAAATTTTCTGGAAAAGAATTTTTGTGATAAATTGTCTGGAGAATATTATGCGTCTATGCAACCCAACGTTGTTTGGGATATCAGTGTTTGCCCTGCTTATTTTTTTTTATCTTACTGCTGGAGCAAAAACCTTACAAAATATAATCTCGCCTTGCCAAACACAACAAATAAGTCTATTGAGAAAAAAATGTTTGGTGCACAGGTTTTCTTGCCTTCGGCAGCAATCAGTCCCTTTCATCGTCTGGATAAGATTAGTTTGTAGTTGTGCTCATATACCGTACGTGTACATATGCGAACACAAACAAACACATTTGTTTTGTGCCGTTGTAGTGATTAGTGCATGAATGTGTGTCACAAAAAGATAAGAACGCATATAATATGAACATTTTTAACAAGTAGTAGACTCTATAATAAGCTTTTATTACGAAAGGTACCTTCACTTTCTAGAAGAAAATGAGAGAATCTATCCCAGTGGTGGTGACTAAGGACCTTTTTTCTTGTTAAAAAAAGGAAATCTTGGCGGTGGTTGCGTGATTTGGGATGAGATGCGGTCAAGGCCTTTCGCATTACGCATTGTGGAATATCCTTTAGCATACGAGACAATACATTCTATGTAGACTATACTATCCTTTTGCTTGGGAATGGATCTACAGCATCTTATATTTAAGCTTAGAAATATACCCAAATTCATTTTTTATCTTTCTTCATGTACTTATATCTCACATTGTCAAGAATTTTACTACTGAAATATATATTTTTAAGGAATATATTTCCCTTCTTTTATAATAAGTATGTACCTATGTAGATCGGAGACTCCTAAAAAACTCATAATGTGAATTTGTTTCACCTTTCTTCAGAAATAATAACAAAGAGAGGAAATCACACATGTTTGTCGTTAATGATGATGATCTTTGAATACATGTTGGGCAATGCGTGTCTTATGCAAGTTTTAATATTCACATGCATTTTTAAAATTTTGAATTCATAAAAACATTTTTGTTTTCTGTTCAATATCCCTATTTATTATATTATTCGTAGCTGCATAAAATACGTTCCGTGTATATTTAGAGATAAAAAGGATATAGACTCAGTTTGAATTTGCTTAGAATATCTTTGGTCAAACGAAGTAAAGAGCAGGGCATTTCAAAAGATGTACATATATCACAACAGGAACGCTCTAGCTGTTTCACAGGTATAATACCTACGTATTATGTATATTACTTTTCTTCGAAAAAATAAAATAATATTGCTTTTCTAATCAAGGAACATTCAAGTGGAACTTGTACCCTTTCTTTTCTTAGGAAGCAAAAAGGTCCATACGTAATGGTCTGATGGTGCATGTTAAATGAATACATACATAACTAATCACACAAGATTTACATTTCCCAGAAAAAGGAAGAGAAGATCCACCAAAAAAATGATGATGCTTTTTTATGTTCCCACCTGAAATCTGGTAAAAAAAAGGACAAAATGGACAGGGACGAGTGTAAATGGATGTATATGTGTATGTACTTATTCATTTTCATGGCATATTTGTATATAAGATACATATATGGCGTGTTATACAACATTACCAATTTTTTAACGTGATACGGTGTGTAAAATGGAAATGTGCGCACAACTTTTCAACCTTGTCTTATTCACAATGAGACCATACATTATTACTATACTTGGAACAAAAGTACATATCGGTATACTTACAACTTAGGCATTATATGGATAGATATATCCACAAATGCTACATCCGTCCCCTTTTGGGTTAAAAAGCCTGTCTTGATGAAAAGATATTTGTTTTCAACTTCCTTTATATGTTTTGGATCTTTTATAGAAAAAAGTGAAATTTTTGTTCTCACCGATTTTTTATGATGTACAAGTGCTCCTGAACTACTGAAAAAACAAATTTAAGCCTAAAAAATGCACAAGGAAAAAGAACGGATTGAAAATGAATAAAAAACTCATTGACGAAGATTTTTTATTTATTCTGAAGGGGTTATATTTTTAATACAATGTATAAACCATATTTCATCTATAACACTGAATTTTGGATCCTTTATTCCAAAAAGTTGACTAAAACTAGTAAGTGTACGCATTTTTATGTATTTTATTTGTAACGCAACACTATACAATTAAGCTGAGTACGCAGTACATGTAACATGCATTCGACAATGCAAAAAAATAGGGTTATGCTTTTGAACCGAAGATAAATATTGTGGGAAATGTAAAGATAGGGTAAAAACCACTACTTTTCCAATGAAAAAGGTGCAAAAAGAGGAAGCCTCATCTTGAATTTTAATGAGCCCTCCAGTAAATTCCCATGCCCGTCTGCTGAAGTATTTTCTTTAGAGAATAAACCCTTCTATTTTAAAAGTAAAAATGCATATTATTCACCAAAAACGTTGATACATGCTACATTAACATCTTACATGAGAACAAAGGTGAATGTCAACGGAAAACTCTTTTATTACTAAAAATCAACATTAAAACTCTTCTGAGTATTTCCATTTACAAAACGAACAAAAGGAATTAGAATACATAATAATATATGTGCTAAACAAAATAGATTTTTCATTTCTAAAATCTTTTGGTGAAAAGTCAACTGAACGTTAGATTTTTATTTCTTTCAGAATGCATTATTCTTCGTTTGCAATGTGCGGTACAACATATTGCGCAACTTTGATTTAATCAATCAAGCAAATGATGAATATTACGCTGATAGTGAGTAAATCAAGATGAAAATGAAAGGTTAAGTACACAGTCATCATCATCTCACCGCAATTTTGATAATTTTTCAACCCAGCCCAGTATTTACATTGTAAGAAAATATAGAGCGATATAGGGATGCATATGTAATGAAGATTTGTATTATCAAGATTTTACTAAGAGAATGAGAACAGGTTTATACATATGAAACAATAGAACTACACAGAGCAAGTAATTTACAATATAGCTTTAGTCATCACCATCAAAATAGGTTTTTACTGATCCGAATAAAAAATCACTTTATCATTTTTCTCTTGATGAAAAAAAACCAATATGATATTGCTGTCAAAGAACCTTGTTCTTTTTCCTACTTCAAAGTTTTATACATTTTTACTAAAGTGATGAACAATTTCAATTCTTTCAAGACGAAAATATGATGATATGCTGATGATGATACAACTACTTACTCACTACACACCTTTTTTGTACAAATTTATTTCAAATGTTTTTGTGCCCTGTGATACTCTAAAAGCAGTACAAAAACGAGCAAGGAGCAAAAACATGGAATTATTAAGAAGACAGAATTTTTTACTGGTCTCATCATCTTCACATGGTTTTACTTCTTTTTTCTTTTACTTGTGCATACATTGTGTACGTTTTTAAGTGCCATGATTGTTGCATGCAATCAGATGATTATGCATGCAATGCATGCTACCACCATCAAAGATCGTGTAACATTGTGAAAAACGTCATTTTTTATATTGATACAGTAAGAAATTTGTGAATACGTAAATGTTTTGTTAAATTACTAACTTGTAAGTACCTACATGTGTATGTATTGACATGGTACACAAGAGCAAAATGTAAAATGGTCAATTACCACTTGCTACACTTTTTATAAGTACAGATCATGATGATGATGATGCTGAAATGTTGTGGATATTTTGTTTTGTCAGGATAATAATAATAACTAGAAAGAAGAGGATCTCTTCTTGTAAATGTGTGCTCGTTTATCAGGCGACTCAACTTCTTTTGAACTACTCTATCATCATCCTTAAGAGACCCGACGTACGTACAAAGCGGCATTTCCCATTTCCAATCTCTGTGTGTGTGGATGGCCAATTCGTGTGGTGCCATGCTCATGCAAAATGTAAGACCACAAGTTAGCCACGTCTTTACTTCTCCTTGTCTAAATTTTTTATGAATGTACTCGTACCACTACTACTTGCTGCTGCTTCATTTATGCAAAAACGTAAATCAAATTTTGCCACTTTTATAGCTCTGAATATTACAAGCGTATATTTATATGTGCCGAATAGCAGAAACATGAGTAAGCTATAACGAATAGAGAAACACATATTATTCATAAAAAATTCTCGTAAAATATTGCTTTTCCTTCAGG
>JAQIWO010000806.1:0-12212 GCA_034695405.1 Entomobrya muscorum | reverse complement strand
GTTCTGAAGTGGAAATAAACAAAATCTACTTATATACTTGCATATAAACCATCATGTTCAAATTTGAAAGATTGATGAGTTAGCACATCCGCTTACTGTAAAATACGTTTTTGTAAAATGTGAAGTTTTTGATTGTCGGTATAATTTTTGTTTGAGTAAGTTACACAAGTAAGTAAAATCGAAATCTTTGACCAGATAAAAAAAGTAAAGTACCAGATAAACTCACATTTATCATTATCTTCTGGAAACTAAAAAGGATTTTATTTTAAAAGGAGAGATAGCCATAAACTGTTCCACAAAGATTCTATTTAGAAACAGTGGGATGGGTTCAAAAATGAATTGTGTGTCAATGCCATTTAAAAGTCATCATTATGAATTTCAATGTAAATGGGGTAGGTGTATTCATTTCATAACTAATAATTTCCAAAACTTCACGCCTTTAGTCCTCGTTTCAGTTTGATGTTCTCAAATAATTAAGAAATAAAACCCAAATATCAAAGCCTTAAATTAAACAAGGTCCGGAGAGACTCAAAATCTCAGTTTCTAAGTTGATGGTATACAATGCAAAAAGGTGAGAGAAAAATGTTTCGCTATTAAACCTCCAGAGTAAGATTTAATATTAAAAAATGGAACATAAGAAGAAGAAAAGGTAAAATCGGGATAAGTTAGATCTACAGGTTTGTGCATGTGTGTGTGTTTGTAAGTGTTGAATGAGCAAAAACACAGAATGTTGGTTTATCTGTGACTTGTGCCGTGACTTGTAATTGGGTTAGTATTTGGAGCAAACTTTTACTCCGAGAACTGAAACTACATACGATTTTTGCACACGAAAATAGCGAAAGCATTTGAAATTATCATTAATACTGAATTATCGAAATTATAAATAAATATTTTTACTCTGGCCTTACGTTCCACTTTTCTCATGAACTAGTAATGCGATACGAAAAGTAAATTCTTCGTTTCATACTTCTTTTAGTTTAACGCCAACAAAAATTTGAATGCTACAAATTTAATGTGCAAATGGTAGATTCCAAATCGCCTAAGCCGGTGTACCTCACTTAACTAATTTAGTTGAGTTGTATAAAGAGAAAAATAAAGAGGAATTGTGCGTGTGTTTGTTTGTTGGGGGACCAAATAAGAATGTAAAAATGGATCCATGAGTACTACACAACATATGATATCTAGAAAACAACGATTATTCCAAACATCATTTCCAAATGCAGTGCTAAATTACATTTCTCCGATCATCTGAAATGTTTTTTCTGGTATCTAATACAATCTCGTATACAAAATTACATTCAACCTACTCGTTATTTTCTACGGACATTTACATGCCATTATATATACTATTTTTATGGGAAAAAGCACAAATGAAATTTGGATTTGGGCAACAGTAGTGGCAGCATTTTTTCAGTGCTATTGCGTTCACTCACCATCAGGTTTTAAAACATTTATTAGTTTTTTCTGAGTATTGCAATTCTTCAATTTAATTGTTTTTTTTTCTGCTATTCAAGAAAATACAACAAAGAAAGCCAAAACCCAGAAAAGAAAGCGCGTTTGCAGGGATAGTAAAAGTGGTAGTAGGTTTGCTCTAGAAAGTCCTTCAACTTTCGTCCAACTTTCTCGAATGTAAGTAGTTTATAATATTTGTCGTGTATATCTATTTTTCAATTTCATTTTTTATATTTATTGCCACATCTCGCTTTTATTAAGAAGAAACCCTAAAAATCTGAGAACTTATTCATCGCTTTCATCAACGCAACGCACAGACCCCACAAACATGCCAGCATTCAGATAGCATAGCATACTATTGCGTTGGTGTAAATTCATAATGCAAACATTTTTCGTTGCTCTAAAGAAGAAGGAAAGGGCTTATGAATATCCAGCTCTTTGAACTTATACGATAAAAATATTAAAATATTTGTATTCAGTATTTTAAACGGTTTGAAGCCTGAACCGGGTCGCTTAAGCTGGGACGTGGAAAACGAAATCAGACAAATAAATTTCCGGGCATGCAAAACCATGGCGGGTAGGCGGGTAATACCCGGAGAAAATTTGACAAGAAATGACGTCCCGGAGAAAATGCAGACTGCGAAGCAGTCTATTTATACTCGGACGGAGAGTCAAGAAAGTGGAGACAAACCGTTGTCTGTGTAAATTCATACATAACCATGGTGATAATAATATTCAGTACTATTACCAGATTTTAAAATTTTATGATGCCGTATCTTTAGAATATTCACCCAAAACCTCCTCCAAACGAATATTGGCTTCACAAATCACATGAAAAATGTGATGAGGTTTAGTTTGATTTTTATTGCGTAAATAAACACATAGATTTTTTCTCCTCCTCTTTCTCGAAAAAATATGATTTTATTTGTTTCTACAATGCAATTTTTCTCCAACGTTGACTATCTGAGAAAGCCATAGCCAGGATATTATATTATAAAGACCCCAAAAGTTGGGATTTCTATAGACGTTTGCAGAATCTACAGAATCATATTCCGTTTTCAAAATCCAAGGTAGTTGACTGCATTGAATTTTAGAAAGACGCACAAAAATTTCAATGAGATTGCATGTCTGCGTAAAATTTATTCCAAAACTTCATGTTCATTCTAACATTGTCCAAACATTGTGTTTGTTCATTTTGAGTAACTAGTAAGCCATTTTAGTTTTTCTTATGGTTAAACCATTTTCCATTAAACAGATTGACTTCTGCTAGAATAGTATACCAAGAGATGAGAAAGTCTATTTACTATCTTAAAGCTCAAGATATAACTCTCTGAACAGCTCTCAAAAGTTTTTAGAATAATAAATGTTTTTAACAAAATAATGTTACATGCATAATTAATAAATTTATTTAAAAGTGAAAAACCGAAATAACGTGACTTGTTTTGTGGTTTTTAATTAAATGTCTGCCGCAACTAAAAGAATTTACTAGAATTGAAGTTATATTGTGAAACAGAAAAATATTTTCATATTAATGTAGTTACAACGTAGCTACATAAGATGTGGTGTAACGGTAACATAATTAATTTTACCATTTTTAATAAACATTAAATAAAGCGCATTTGAGCAAGTATTTAAAACCGGTCGGAGAAAGTTTAGAATCCACCCGGAGAAAGTTTTCCACGTGTCCATGTCTGTAAATTTCCCGGGTGAATTTCTCATTCTTATTCCTATGCTGTGAACTCTTGCTTTCTTATTATTTGTTCTAAGTACTTGGGACTACTTTTATTCTGAGTTTCAACAATCAAAGAATAAAAATTAAAAGGAAGAAAGCCAGATAAAGAAGAGCTGTCAGTATGTTGATTTTTACTTTCCTTTGACTAGTGTAAAGTGTGGAGGAATCAGAGAGAGTATTTAAGGATAACTGCTCTTGGAACTTTTCAAGTACAAAATTGACACAACACACAGTTATATTTGTTATCTGCGTTTAAATGAACGTGCTAAGCTTTAATCATCAACTGAACGACGTCACAGCATTTTCTGCGTTCAAACACGTTTACTTACAATTAGTTGCCAATTCAATTAAAATTTTACTGACCCGTAATGGCATGGCAAAGACTCTTAGCAATAATCTTTCCAAAGATAGTTAACGTGCTAACACTATGGATTTAATTCACCAGTGCACCATTGTAATATAATTTCTATTGACTGAACGACTGGCCCTTAAAAAATATAAGCATACTTTAAATAAGATCGAGCAAACAAAAAATCGCAATAATCAGACCATCAGTCTTTTCTTTTTCCCCTTCGTCTGGCGTTATGTTTATCTCACTTTAAAAAAATAAAACCGGCAAATTTTAAAGTATGCTACGGTGAGAGAACAGAAACTGCTAAATTAAAAAAAACTGCAATTTTGGAAGGACTATGCAGTGCTCAATTGTTTAAGGTATGCAATTTTTAGTCATACTCAGTTCTCGAATAATCCTACATGTATTTTTTATTATCAATAAAATTATGCATTTAGCTAAGTTTCTAACCATATTTCTAGGTGAGAGCTAGTGGTTGGAAAACTGGACTGGTGGTAAAACTTATCGAGTATGAAATCTGGACTCTTGGAAAAAACTCGAGTAAAACGGAACTCACTACCATACCATTGAGTTGAAATGGTTGACCAATGCCGTAGCGTGTTATTACTAACCAATGGGAAGAGTTTTTATATCTACCAATAATTGAAGGTTTCTTGCGAACCTAAAAAAAACCTTCCGTTCAATGCCGTTTTTGCATGCAATTACGAGGCATAAGAAATTGTATCTAAGCGAATATGCGAGCGAGTTTATTCATGTCCAAAAAATCTAGAGTAGGGAAATGTCATTAATGATAGAAACATTAGTCACCACATAAAAATGAATTGCTTCCGTGTTGTTTTGCGTCCTTTAAAGGACAAGCGTGGAGCACTAACGATTCAACTCTCAATTTCTTTGGAAGACAGCATGTCGGAAATGATGACTGTTCTGAAATGCAAACAGCCACTTCTTGAAATCAGTTGTTTTGCCTAGCATTTTTTGTGTAAGTTGGCTGCCGGTCACTTTTAACGTTTTGATTCCTAGTTCCAGAAGTTCGACAGGTTTGATGGTGTGGTGACATAAGCGATAGACAGCAGCGAGATAATTAAACCTTCAACTTCTTCATCAAGAAAGTGAACATTCCAGTTTGGAGAATAATGCTTCCTGTTAATTAATGTAATTAGTTCCATTGTTAAAATATTTCCGATCTAATAAATACTTAATTAAATCAAGGCAATACATCCATAATATAACAGTTGGCGGATGTTCCGTGGTGTTGGGAACAACTAGTCCGATTGGGACTGATTCTTTTGAGAAAATTGGTTTAACTAGAAGGCACGATTAAACTCATATTTTAACATTAAGCTTGTGCATGACACTATCTGTATTTCTGTCGATTGTTAGCCTGTTGGTGTTAAGCGTGAGGGACCGTGTTTCCGAAAATAAAATTTCGCGTGATTTTGTTACAAATTCACGCTCTTAGTTTAATTAATCATGAATTTGATTTTGGGACACAATTTACCACTTTACATATCCATTATCCTAAATTTTCGTTGCCGTGATTAAAGATAAAAAAATCTGACGTCCCCATGATTCGTCTTAAACCGATGCTTTAACGGTTTAGTTTATTGCGCTTGCCTTCTTTGACGGTTACTCATTTAGTATTTGGCTTCTGAATTTACTCAGATATTTTTAAACGGTCAAAAGAATTGAGCTACAAAAAAGGCTGAGCACAGGCCATAGTTTTTTATAATTTCAAATCGCAAATACAAATTAATTCATTATTATTAACACTAAGCACAACTCGCGAACTTCGTCCTAGCAGCTAGGTAATTTATTGTTAGCTGATAAAAGAAAAATCTTGAGAGGAAAGAATTTTCAAAGTCTAAGGATGCTGATGCTACCATAAAAATGCAATGCATTTTGCTGCCATAATTTTTTATTGTTTAAGAGATGAAGGAATTTTGGATGAGAAATGAGTTTTTTATGTACGTAAGCATTCCAAAAAAAACAGTACTGGAGGAAACAATGTTAAATATCAACTTTTTTTTATTTCTTAAGCCAGGTCCTAGTATGTTCAGATATATGTAAAAAGGAAAAATGGATAACAGAAATAAAAAAAGAAAGATAATATACGATACAAGCAAAGTAATACTGAGTGGTCTTGTTTGTTTGTTTTACTCTGTTTTTCCTACCTTCCCATTTCATTCTTTTAGTTCATTTTAGAGGGGTTGCACTGTATAACAATGAGGAACGAGCGATAAGGAAAATAAAATACCTGAAAATACCATGGAAAGATGGAAGCTACTAGACAATTTACAAAACAACTGTACTTGAAAATCACCAAAACGTGGTTGTAAAGAAACATGAGCGAAGAAATTGAAATAAAATGAAGCGTTTTCATCATTTTCTTTCTTCTGCTGATATTAAAAAGAAACTGGAGTTTCAATTTTCATGGAAGATAGTATTTCGGCAATGTTTAAACCAGAAATTTTGAAATCTTCTTCCAATTATTTTGGCGCGCACTTTAATATTTTGATTTAGTTAGGCGTCGAAAATTTTAGTTGTTTAAGCACTACTGGAATTAACCGCCACAGGTGATAGAAGGGGAGAGACTGTACTAGCAATAGCAATAAGATATAGGATTCGAAACTACAGAGTCAATAAAGCAGGGAGTTAGGAATTTTTTTTTCTTTAATGATCTATGAACTTTTTCAACCACCCAGCTCGCAATGAGCTATCGGCTCAGCTTAAAGCACAAAGAGAGGTGACTGTAATGAGACTTTGATTTTTTAGAACGAAAACATCGCTTTGGTTTAGCCTTCAGCCCTTTATCGTTCTTCTCGGTTTTTCTCGACTTTTGTAAAAATATTTATGCACACAACCTCAATAAATGTGATAATTGGCCTATACTTTGGCAATTCCGTTTTGTGTTTTTGTTCAACAGTTTGTTCTGGGAATCACAAGAATTGTTTGTTTATTGTGCTATCCGTGGGGTAAACTAACGCCTGTACATGATATATACTTCATTCATTTGCACCTAAATCTGTTTCTCATTTTGCAAAATGAAAGTTTTCTGATAATGGTAAAGAATGGACTTGTTTTAGTGTGTAGAAAAATATGAAGGGACAATGCTTTTGTCTTTAAACCCCGTATGTAGGCTTCACGCCATTCGGCATATATATTCACGATTACATGTCCTTGTCATGTAAGATGCAGAGCACGCATACTTTAATTGGAGACACATAAGTCATTAAGCAAGCTCTGGCATGGAGGATATGTCCTACAGATAAAAACTTCAGCAATTTCGGTAATGTATTTTTTTAAATACTTATGCTCAAGAAACCAAAATAAGTTAAATGCAAAGATTTTCAGATTTTATAAAATTTATAGGAATCAACTTTTTGAGAAAGTGTTTTTTTCTGTTCTGCTGTAGGTATGTTATTTAAAAATGGTAATAATAAAATTGTAATGTAAATATATTGATAATATCACCAATTTGAATTTTCACTTTCATTTTCCGTTGCATGAATAAGAGTAAAGCAAACCTGAAATGAGGTCACCAAAAAGTTATTCTTTAAAATTCAAGTTTTAAGCTGGTTTTTCATATCTTCGATCTTTTTTTTCAAAACGGAAGATTTTTCTGTTACTATGAAAGTACAAGTATACGTATTGCAACGGCCCAGGTAATTTAAAAATAAAACTACGTTTTCATCGTCATCGTCCATGCGGTGACCAAGAAAAAGGTGTTCCAGAAATTTAATTAAAAATGCTTGAGTGTTTCATAAGAGCATTTAATATCATATCATGACTACAAATAAATTATAATTATCATTCTGGGCTTAATTTATAGATAAAGCATAAAATCTAGGCCTTCATACGAGTGCTTTTGTACATTAATCAACAGTGTATTAATAAACCTTCATGGAAAAATATAACAACAATAACAAGTGCGGAGAGTATTAGAGAAGCAAGGAATGAATGGTAATTGTAAATGTAAATGGAAACTACTTTATTTCCAAAGATTGTAAATTTGCAAACCTTGTGGTTTTAATTCATTACTGTACCATTACCATATCCTACAACTTGAACAGCTGGCCTTTAACGAAATGAAAATCGAGAAAACAATAAAATAAAAACATAAATAAAATAAATAAAATACAAATGAATGTCATTTAAATAAAATCGAACAAATAAAAGACAACCAAAACCATCAGTCCCTCTTAACGCGTTCTGTTTATCACATTGTTGTTCAAAATATGCTACATTTGTTAATTTCGAGCATAAACTCACAATCAATGGCTTCTCTACACGAAAAGTGGATAATTACAAAACGCTATTAAATGGTCATCCTCTTCCTTTCCCCCCATACATAGATATAATATTCTTATTCACTTCAACTTATTTTTCAGGCACTGGAAATTATTCATTAAGGAATTTCATTAATTTTACCAGCTTTCCTTTTGAAAAAAGTCTCTATAACTCACATCTGGCCTTGTATCAGGTCTATTTGCTTTCTCTTCAAGCGTATTCTTAGCGCCACTTTCATGTGTGCCTACTCAGGAATTCATTGACTTCCAGAATAGAGAGGAAGAAAACGGGGGTTTGGTATAAAAAGGGGTGATTTGTAATTAGTAATACATTATAAATACGTAAACACTAAGCACAACTCGAGAATTCGGCATCTTTATAGCATCCTAAGCACTAGGCATCTTTATAGCTTATTAAAATATGTTAAGGAACAAAGGCATGGCATGACAAATCTTTTATAGTCTAATGATGCTACCATTGAAATGACAGTGCAATTTGTGACCATTTCAAGTAATTTGCTGTTCAAGAGTTGCAGAAAGTTTGAGAGATGCGTACATTTTTGCACGTCACTATCTCAAACAAAAAGTAGTTGAAACTAAAAACTTTTCATTGTTCCTATCTTAGTTTTGACTGATGACTCATGTCTCTACTTTGCTTTACATAGTCAGTGCAACGTAGCCTTGCTTCCATCATTACTTCTTCCGTTTGTTAAAAGAAGATACATTTTACAATAAATTCAGCAAAATTAAAACATGACTGTACTGGCATTGCACGAGATATTTTATTCATTTTTCTATTTTCCGTAATAATACCTTGCCGTCATGTCATTGGAATTCTATGCGATTCTGTTTATTATATTTGTCTGCCAATCTGTTACCCTGCGGCGTACGCTTGGGGGGGGGGCAAAGTGGGGCAGCGGAACCGGGCCACCCCATCTGAAGAAAGCCACCCCTGCAAAATAGCCACCCCTGCAAATCAGCCACCCCTTTTCTGAATGTTCACATAGATTTTCAAAATACTGATGACTATTAGTAAGCAGCAAAACGCCGGGAAAAGATTGAGCGTGTAGCTACCCGCGTGTATGTGTGATAATGTGACACAACCGTGAATCCATCAAGTGCAAGCAATATTACGTGTTTTATTGCATTAATTATTCATGGTTTTCAATGCACTTAAATTGTGCTCCCAAATTTTACGTTTTAATACTTTCTGTCACATTCACGTGAATGTGATTAAGATGTGACAGACGCTACTTTGACAGAAAATCCTGCAATAAATTATTTTAAATAATCACAGGTTTATCTTTTTCTGAAATAAAGACTCTTAGTACTAGATCTCTCTTAGATGTTTTATTTATCCTGTTTTGTAACAAAAACAAAAAAAAACGTTTTAACAGTAAAATTATAGTATTAAGTTAAAATCTATTAAATTATTTTACTGTTTATGTTACCAAGTGAACAGTAAAACGTTGGGACATTTGAAAAGCTAAAGCGTGACGTTATTGTGTCGTTTGTAATGCGACACTTTCGAAGGTGTTGTTGTAAGTGCCCTGTTCAGTGCGCTGCACAGCGCCTACACACGAATTGTGTTACAAAATTTTACGTTTTAGCACTTTCTGATTGGTCACGTTGAGATGTTATATGGTTGATTGTTTAAATAAAAATTGACATTACTTTGAATGAAAACTTTCCATTAAGTAGGCTTTTAAGTATTTAATTTTCGTCTGAATTGTCACACTATTCTTTCATCCTGAAAATAACTCATCATTTCTCGTTTAGATATTTTTACTATTTTGATTTGTAAAAAGCGAGTTTAGTTTTACAGTAGCATTAATAGGAATGTAATATAATAAGTATTTCAAACTATTCATATTACTGTTGGTAACAACAAAATTGAAGTTTCGAAGTTTAAATATTAAAATATTATGCATGGATGATTTATTTATTATTCATTTATCGATCATTGCAGCAACATAACTTTATGACACATAAAATGACTGTTTCTTTTGATTAAATACTACATGACTTTTTTAGGATACACATTTAAATGCAGAAAGATTATCATTAGACCTAAAACTTAAATTCGGTTAATATCCAAAAGCCTACAATTAGGTTATTTACAATTAGATATGGTGTGCGCATAGTCAGTTTCTTTTACATTATTATATCTAAATGAATGTAGCGTAATTAAATGAGAAAAATAAAAATAGATGATGAGCCATAATATTTACGTTTTCAAAACATCTTTAATACAGTATTATATTTTTTATTCGCCAGGGCCACCCTGGGGGTCGGTACGCCGCTGGGTGAAAATATGAAAATTCTATTTATCAGGTTATTTCGTGACCAAAATATAATTTTATATGTATGTAGTATTTGAACGCCAAGGTTAACGGGGTCAGTTTGAATTAATTTACAAAACCATTTAGATCAGTAGAAGTTAATCATACAGATGTAACTAAAAGCCACACCCTAGAAAAGTTCTCTGCACATATATTAGATGCGCACAAAGTATTATATAGGGCGTCCGATTTTTGAGAAAACGACGGCTCGGAAAGAGAATTCCGATTTTAGAAACTTTAAACTTTTTTAAATCAAGCAGAATAGACACCTCTTCTGGAGACTGGAGATTTATTAGTAAATTGCAACGACATTTTATAATTACCAATGAAGGCATAAAAAGATAAGTATTTCGTATATATGTCTATGACTGAACAAAGCGCACTGATTTTCATGCTCAAAACGTTTAAACGTTTTGTGTTAGCGGTCTTTAGACATAACCACCATCTAATTTTAAATGAATGCCTTCTCATTTGGCATATATGCTCAGCATAAAAATATGGACAACTGTCATTGCAGTATGCGATCTTTTCTTTCATTTTACTTACTAATCATTTGATATTTCGCTATTCAAATTGTTAAAAAGTCCACCTGATATTTACTAGGTATTAATTAGTTAAAACCTTTTCCATTGATCTACGCTGTAGCGCATCCAAGTTATCAATATGCTCTCATTTTTTTAATACGTGTTAACTTAAACTTATAACCCGCGACTATCTCGTATATTGTAAAATTTTCTTGTGAAACATTTAAATCGTTGAATTTTGAGAATAAAGAAATTGAAATGCAACTTGGTTTTTGATTCCCCAAATTATATAGTTCCACCTCCACCATTGACTTTTGCTTACCCATCTATATGTAAAATATCTCCTTTGACTAACCCATCTCATTAATTATGTAGGAAGTGGAGATTATTCAAAGGAAAAACGAAGAGAATATAAATTTCAGTGACTTTCCTGTCTTAAGCAATCAATTGTTCAATTGACCATCCAAGCACTGAAGTGAAACTAATATTTTTTTTAAACTTTCCTACATATTCTACGAAAAATTACTGTTAAAATCAGAACCTTCCAATCTTTTTAGGCACGCCTTAACTGAGACTACAGCGTTTTTAATAACTGTTCTACTTGTTGCGGCAGATCAGGAACCAGCTGTAGGCCGGTTTGAGGTGAAGCAGAGATGGTCGCTTGGGACTCTAAATTGTCTCAAAGCTTGACTGTCTCAAAAAATCCTTACAGAATCCCTTGTTTAATTGTTTTTAAATACAAAGGTTTCGATGTGATCCTGTACTTCCATTTGATTTTCAAAAGTACAGCTCGTGTACAACGTTTAAAGATTAAATAAAAACAATTTTCTGCAAAACTCTTGGAAGTTTTTATAAAATATTTATGAATTAATAATTCAAAACAAGTAACAAAAATTAAATGAGAAGCTACTCTTTGGTCAACCTTTTTGGATTGGGTTATCAAATAAACAATAATTTAACAGCTTGAATAGATCAAAGGTAATGATTTACTTTCATCTCTTATTAGCGTTGAGCTGTCGAGAAACAAGTTTTTGTTCGTGCATATAAATGGAGGATTTGTCACCAGAGAAAAAAGTCATACAATTAGCTGTGGAGTTTTCTTTCACACGATTTATAAATTCGTTAGCTTGCATATTTGCAAGTGGAATGAAAAAATGCATCTTTTTTTAGATCGAGGTGGCTATCTGCATTCGAATGATTAATTTCGCTTTGGACAAACTTTCTTGCGGATTCTCGTCATTCAAGATGCACCAGCAGCATATCTGGTTAAAAGTGAAATAAAATAACAAATATGGTTATTTTAAATTCTCGTCGCAGTAATGACTCAAAAATGTAAATGTACTTTAAATTGAGTATACAATATTATGCTTATATATCTTACTCTCAACGGCAATTCTGGAGAGAGTTATTCTAACTACTGTCTAATCTTCTGTTAGTTAACTGCGGTCATGGAATTTCTTACGTAGCACGGTAGCAGTGCTACAGTAAAATCAGGGATTCAAATTTTTTACCAGGGATCGATCG
>JAQIWO010000805.1:0-12214 GCA_034695405.1 Entomobrya muscorum | reverse complement strand
ATACACAAAAATGATTAATAATCATACCTAAGGCATACTTGCATTCAAAAACTACGTGTATGCATAAAAGTCTTAAAATTACATGTGTCTCAAGCATTTCTGCATTTTGAAGTTCTTGAAAGCTCAATTTGGCCCCATGATATGAACCAATGGTTCATTATATTTTCCGCAATAGCATTAAGATTTATATAATTATGCATTTGGATTTAATAATTTTGGATTGTATCTGAACTTCATAGATTCCATGTCAAATTTATAGGATACAATTTTAAGAGAGCAATGGTATTACATCAGGGTCATAGATTTTATTATGAGCACAACAAGCCAACTTTCCATGTGACCTACATGACCAACGTGCTTTGACAATGCCTCAGTTGAATCAACGTCATCTGAAAAGCATATATATATACTGGCATTTTTAAATGATTTGTAAATTCAAATAAAAGACTAGTAGCCACTCTGTCATGAAACTAACATTTGTCTACCCACTCTGTAAAAAAACAAGTGCCTACAAAAACATGTTACTTGTAATTGGATAACCTTTGTCATAAACGACAAATATTCAAAATGTTTATATGAAAAATTAAGTTGGCATTCTGCGAATGAGAATTTAAAGGCGCGATTCATTTGCTTTGGCCAGGTAGAAAGCAAGAAAGGTAAAAAAAGAAAGAAACAAAGGTAGAAAGAAAGAAACAAAGGTAGAAAGAAAGCAAGGCAGAGGAACATAAAGTAACATATTGGGGAAGATGACTTGAGAAGGTTTTTTAAAATAAAAAAATATAAATTAAAACCACAATAATACTAGATTTTAAAAGTTTTTGTTTAACGCCATTTATAATACATCCTGTAATTAGTTATTTGCCTTCCTTATCAGGTTATGGAACACCTATTGACCACTAGAATATGATACGTCAAATAAACACCAATTCCATTTAGGGAATTATTTTGGGGTTGAAAAATTTGAAATCGCAAGTAGGCAAGTGCCCCAACTGTTTCTGGTGAAGTAAAGTTCTGAAAAATTAAATTACCATCACTGATTTGAGCCGATGATGTTTCAGTTCCCAGCGCAAGCCTCAAGATTTATGTTATTACGCATTTTGATTGATTTATTTAAGATTGAATGTTGCTTTAATAGATTTCGCGTTAAATTTTAAGTAAGCAAGCATGTTATCAAGTGCATATATTTTTTTGCTCCTAAGGTTGACTTAACACAATGACACACGTGTTACTAAAATAATCGCCATTACCTAATTTATATCCATTTTGTAGTCTTGTGTTTTCGGAAGGACCACCGAGGAGTCGAGATGTCTCCAATAAGTCGCTTTGTTACGTTATAAAATTAAAAAGAATGATTTGTTGTTCAAGTTAAGGATGTTCAGAAGTTGTGGTAGATTACAAAAAAGTGATTTTTAAAAATGATAAATGAATAAATGAACTGCGGTCAGAGAGAAGTTAGAAATTGATATCGCCATTCCACCTCACTTTGCTGATTTTTACTGCAATATGCCATGTGAGTACATGAATATTGCAACTATAGATTTAAATGACAAAACTGATATAGTGACGAAGGATTTATAGATATCGAGACTCGTGCAACTTCAGTTCTGGACAGTTCGTGGGCACGTATGTTTTTGTACTGTTCAATTTGTTGAAAGTAAAATATGTATTTGTCATAACATGTGAAATGAAAAGATTATGACCGATAGCTGTCTTTGAATTAGTTCATTAATTATTTAATTAATGCTAAAATGTTACAATGATTGCACCACCAAGTCAGCTTCATACACGATCCAGAGAAAGACTACGACAATATACGACTGACGCAAAAGTACAAAAAACTGCGTGGTAGAAACTGAACATTGGTGGCACTCGTGCCCCATGACTTCATGTAGCCATATACTACAATACCACATTTAAGTTTATCTAAATGGACTTATCATTATCACGCTCGAGCTTACCCATGCACTGTAAATGATATAACTGCCAAAGTCATTGACATTAGCTTCAAATATTTTAGCAAGCCCAACGGTTCAAAAACCCACCATTCATTCGCGAATCCGAAAGCTGAGCTCAGGATGCAATCATATTCACTCTCGTCAGTTTAAATGATATTGCTATTAAGTGGGACCGAGATTTTTATAGTTCACTTGGATTATAAACAGGCCCCCAGTTGGTTGACTATTTTAATTTGCATTCTTCTTCGAATGCAAAAGTTACAATAAAAATAATAAAATGTGTGCTTCTGTTTATGCACCACAATTAAAATTTACTGATATAAACTGAAGAGGAGGAACGTACGTAAAACTTATAAAAATATAGTATGTACTATTTACTATTTAATTGATCTATGTTTTAATTTTTTCTGCATATTTAAAATCAAGCTAAATATATTAGTAGTTAATTCAATGACTAGGCTGTGGAGGGACTAATTTATGGGTTGGAGAGCCAGTTCGACCTCTCAAAGTTGTTTAATTTGCATTTTTGTACAATTAAAAAATATATTTCAAAGTTATAATTCGGCAGAATATCCATCTTCAAGGTTTGCAATTAGTGTCTTGTATTCACATTTTTTTAAAGGGTGTTTAATTAACACATTTTCTTTTAACATAAATAATTAATTTTTGAATAATAAATAACAAATTGTTATGTAATTACCTCATTGGGAAAGGTTCTGGATGATTCAACAAGTGAACTAATAACTGTTGCGAATATTTTTGATTTTTATACCCGTCTCACTTCCGATGGAAAATGTTTAACAATCGAACATTTGTTCTAAATAAAGACCTCAATAAGCAAATCTATTTTACATTTTGTTATGTGGAGATAAGCTAATTGATTAATTACTTCCACAAGAAGATTATTGGAATTATCTTTAAATTTTTTTACAAAAAGGGTTTGTAATAGGTTTATCAGCTTTTCAACAAATACGTAAGTACTGAGATGGAGATCGCCCAATATCCTCATTTTAGCATTATCTAATTCAAGCATTAAAGCATGTTTTATTTATTGCAACGGTTACTTCAAGTATGCAAGATAACCTATGAAATTTATCATCACTAATTATTTCATTTGTATTTTCAACTTGAACTACTTTGAAAATGTAAAAAAACAGTATATATTGCTGACATAAGTTACTCGAACAAGATAAACTAGGAAATGTCAAATCTAAGGTTCCAGTAGAATAGAAATATCTGATTGTTTAAATATTATGAATGCGAGTATTGAATTTAATTTAGCTTTAATAGCCTTAGATAGTGCTATTTCAGGAATCTGATGAGTAATGATCACCAATGATATCTTTTTGATACTCATCATCCCCCTAATTATTCCTCGTTTTGTCTAAATAAATAAATACATATACCAGGGCTCATCTTTAGAGCTGTTTGACTTATACAACAAGCAAAAACAAAACTAAGGTCTTTTAACTTCATCACTGTTTTTACATAAGAAATGGAGAAATCAATAACGGATTAACTGTTTGATTTTCCAGCTCTCATCGAGTGCTCATGTTCCAATACGAGTAAAATTGTTATCTTCGTTTTAAAATCACCTTTATCACTGATGTTTCACTGAAACAAATTTACCTACGTACATTGGAGAAAAGAATTGGAGCATCAGAAATAATAGTGCTGTTTCATGCATTTTTCCCCGGCAATAAAACAGTAATTATTGAATATTAAGCATTCTTAATTATGAGCAAATATACTGAAATATTTGCATGTTGTGAAACATTGAAATTTTGATTTATTGGAAACAAATTTATTTATATCTGAAGTGCATGTATATACCCACATTACTGGACCACATCCGCGAGCTATTTGCTACCCGAATTTTGCCAGTGAGAATATTCAATAGCAGCGCTAAAACGTATCAAAATATTTACTACTCATATCAGAAACAACTAACAGCTCCGTTCAAGAACTAATATTATTCCTGAATGAAAAACAGTTTAAGTTTAATGGTTTTCATTTTATGAAAACTTTACAAAAACTTTTATGGTTTGGGTTGAAAAATGTGAGTTAGAATAACTGGAGAAATTTTGACTACCTGTAACTAACCGTCCATATTAATTAAATAAATATAACACACAAACTTTTAACCTGTGAAGATAATGAATAATCTTTTACATCCTGTTTTCGTGAATGCTTTTCTCAATTACCAAGTCACAGGTAAAAAAATTAGTTGGCTGTGAAAAGAGAGCGCTATCTATCATCACTAGTAAATATGTTAGTTCCTCAAATCATGAATCTACATGTAAGGCTCTAGGTTTAAGTAAGCTAGAAGATAGGTGGAAGGAATTGTTATTAAGGTTTGGTATCAAAACACTAAAAAATGTTAGATATAAGCACTGGTTGGAAAAGTACCAAATTAAAAGATCAAACACATATAGTAATAGGTACAACAGAAATAAATTTAACTTTAGAGCTGTACCCAGTAGACATGAGCGTTACCGTCGAGCTACAATACCCGCCCTAATTAAATTACTAAGAGAAAAATGTTAGTATGTAAGTTATTTTAGCATATCCTTTAATTCAGATAATTTCCTTGTACTTTTTCCCCTTTTTTTGTCACAGCGCCTTAGTTGGCAGCGTGAACCTCTTCTTGTTTTATGTCTTTCCTCTAAATTTTTTTTGGGTTTTTTTTAAGACTCTGTATCATTTTCAGTCAAGTTAACGTGTGACTTGACTGTGTAAGATATTTAATTGGCCAATGAATAAATAAATAAATAAATAAATAAATAAATAAATACAAAATACTCGTTTTTACTTCTCAAAGTCTACCCTTCAAATCTCTCTGACTCAATAATTCGCTTAACTACCTGACGGAGATGTAAATTGTTGGACTTTATTTATCTCTTCAACTTTTGCATATAGTTTTCAAATGGGAAGGCACTAAAAGTATTTACTGGTCCGAATAAGCTAACGTCATCTGTTAAATGCAGTAGCGAATGCATATTATAAGTCAACAGTTCCTTGTAATAAATCTAAGAAATTTGGCTAACAAACTTGGAAAGCAATTGTTTAGCAATTTGGACCCACTCAAAATCTCTTATAGAATTGCAATTTAAAATAAACAGGCCAAATGAAGACGAACAAAATGATCAATTTTATCCTTTTCAATAACGTCATACAAGCAAGCTGGGCCACCATATAATAGAAATGATGAAAATTAATTTGCTTTCCAATGTTTCAAATCTTTAAATGATTTGGTTTTTCTAGCAAATTTAGATGGAACATAACTTCTTTTTTGTAAAAGTCTTTCACTAATAATTTTAATTTGAGTCGGGGAAAATTTGAAAGATCTGGGACCTTTCGTCCAAACAAGTAACATTTTTTTCATTACACCTAGACAAACCAGATGCATTTAATCCAGTGGTGTTTGTTTTACTACGTCTAACTTAAGGTTTAAAAGCAGACTTTCACCAGAATGATATTTTTTGTTCAATTGCTCTCTAAAACTTTCTTGTGTGTGAATTAGAAAATACTTTTCACAGGATAAACCACACGTTTGGACCCTTTACCTGTGCGATAGCAGCGTTCGCAACCAAAGTATACATTGTGCCCTTCAATACATTTGATAAAGCTTCGTGCGGGCGCATCCGCAACTAGACATCTTATTCGAACACCAAAATTTATTGAATTAAAAATTTTTCCTCTACATTCTAAATTAACCATTTCTTCTATAAATAGCTTCAAACACTCATTTGCATCTACTGGCTTCGAATTACTACAAAATAAACCCATAACAAATACGCCAAATTGCATACATTGATCGACAAAGCCTAATATCGGCCAGAATTGTAAGGTTGAACTTTTGCTTAATGGAAGACCATCGATGCCTACCTAAAGAGCAATAAAATTCTCTAAGATTATGTGATCATCTAATACGAATTGAAAGTTCTGTAAGCCTAAATCTAAAAATAATATTTTTTTCCATGCTAAAATGAAAATAATCGCTTACACTGATGGGAACTATATCTAAACTTCTAGGATACTTCAACAATGTTCGAGAGTCTTTAGAAAAGGGCAAATTCATGCCCGATTTACGAAAACAGAGAGTAAATCATTCAAAGCTAAATGTGTTATATTGTGGGTGACTGCGCATGTACCTATATCATTTAACTTCGCTATTGCGTTGCTAGTTAGTGATATCGACTAGTCTGATTCGCATGGTGTAACACCTTTAGAATCTATGTGAAGTTTACTAATGTCTTAGTCTTTACACGGTTCAAAACTAAAATGAACTGGATCCTCCTGAGGATGAAAATCAACAGCATTGTCCAGTTGCCTCCTTTTAATCAGAGTTGGCGTTTGAGTGGTGGCGGATGGTCGTATTCTCTCCATTGTCGCTTGTACCAGCCGCTGGATTCTGCGCTGTTGCGTTCTCCGAGGAGTCTCTATTTCTCTGCCTCAGCTGACGCCCTCCAGACCTGTCGTCGGATCTCCGAAGCCAAACACCTATGGACTTTCTGATGTCGCTGTTTGTTTGTAAGTTTTCAAGTCCAGTCGTCCGGGCTGCTCCTACAAAGATAATTTATTAAAATTCAATCAGCATATTTGTGTCGCATATAACTGAAAATGTATAACGGTTAATTTATAGAAAACGTCTGCGGTTGAACATACCGCAGATTAGTTCAAACAATTTGGTATTGTATATTGCACGTTTGCCTGTAGTGCTCGTTAGTCTAATTTGTTGAGACAATTCATGACTAAACATATAGGAACATATGTTGTTGATTATCTTAGTTTCACTCGTTCCTCCAACTCGAGAAAGCACTTTAACCTATTAATAATAAAAATTAAGAGGCTCGTTAATTATTATTAACTTTTCACTTTACGCATGTAATTTTAAGCGTTTTGGGAATAAAAAAAACGGCACGCTTAGTATTGAATTACGTAGGTTTTGAAACATTCTTCAGATTTGAGTTGCGCCTCGGCCACGTCGATTTCGTAAAGAGTTTTTAAAGGAAACACAGTAATGGAATCCAAATGTGATTTTGAGCCATCAGAACCCACACCTTGTAAAAGTAGGCGTTTTACGTCCGCCAGATCAGTCTGCAGCTTCACCAGCATCCCAATCGTCTCCCTTTGAAATGCTGAAAATAAAATTTCAAAATCGTTGTGATACGTTTAATATTTACCTCATATTGAAAATAAAAAAGTAATTAAGTTTTATAATAGTTTATGTATGTGTGCCACGATGCTCTTCCTTGAACTCTTCGAACTTAGACGCTTCGACAATTAAGACTGGCTGCACAGTTTGAATAGAATGGGCGTCAGCAGGATACGCTTCAGCTTCCAACAGTGATGGGTCTACTTCGTTTAAACCAGGCAAATCTTTTTCATTCAATCCATCAGAAAAGTTGATGGAGTCGGCTGTTTCCTCCTGAGCTTCTGTTGACTTCCTCGTTCGACGTCTGGAGGTTTCGGCTTCACTGCTTTCGACTTTATCAGACTTCATAGTTTTGCTTGCTCTTTTCGTTGCCTTCTTGTAGGTATCTGATATTGAATAAGCAGTAAAAAATATATTTTAATATATTGATGTATTTATGAAACTGCTTTTCGGCTAATTTAGAATTAAAATCATTATACAAGGAGTGTGTATATAGCAGTGTAACTTACCATATTGCTTGATCACTGTGATATTGTGGAGTTCCCAATCCGACATTGGTTGTGACGATAGAGTAAACTTCGTTTTTGCAAAATTCAAGGGGAGTGGTCTATCAGTATTAAGCCAATAGCACCGATTTCCTTCTGCCGTTATCCACGAAGAAGGGATTACCTCAACTGAATTTTCTTCATCAAATTCTACTAACGCAAATTGTTGCACTTGCGCGGCTATCTTGAATTTTAAGTAATGCACTTTTGAAGATTACAAGAAGAGAATGGCGGTTGAAAACACGGAAGACCACAAAAAGCAAGCTTGCATTTCTGTTTCGGACAGAGGTAAATAACTCAACCGACATTTTTTATAGGACCGCTCTTGTATCAAATATATGTGGTTTTTGAACCAAAATTATGTCGGTTACATGTGCAATCTGTCGATTCATTTCTGATGTGCGTGATGTGTTGGCTTTTAGTTGCATGTATTGACCATGTGAATACAATACATTTTATGTGTACTTTTTTCATGTACCAAATATTTGATGCAATGCATTTTCGGCACCGGCAGCTTAACGGAATTGGAATACTCATAAAACCAACACTGGCACAGTAATGCTAAGGTATCCGAAATCAAGGTACTGGTGGAGCCTGTACGATCCCAGTGAGTTTACTGGTCATGCCGTCAAAGAATCGTTATTCCGACAAAGTGGGGTGCGAGTGATTTAATAAAATACAGTACTCAATAAGTTTTTATAAGTAGAAGACTTATCACACTTGCATTTAAAAAAATAACTTTAAAAAATAAATTGAATCCCAACAATCATTAAGCTCTTATCAATCTTCCAAGCCTTTTTTTATAGAAAGCAGGTAATTTGCTGCCAAATTTATTAATTAGGGAACCACACAGAGGACATAAGAGCTGTGTGGTCGCTTTTTTCAACTGCCCGTAATTTCTCAGTTCGTACGACTCAGCAACCTCACGAGAAAGAGGAAAATTTCATGAGAAAATAATTATAAAATAAATATTAAAATTTAGGGTGTTAAAAATTATTTAATACCATTATATAGTCATAAAACTATTTGCTTCATTATCCAGAGTCCCTCAAACACTGTACATGAAGTGAGACCATTCAAGTATGAATTATTTTACACATGTTCACCACATTTTATACAAAAATTTCGTTCCGTCTCAGGTCTACAAATAAAATTTTTGAAAGTCACTCCAGCATTATTCCACTGACAATCGCAATTAAGTTTAAAAAATATATAAAAATTATTTCATATATATAGGTTATAATACTTCCGATCCCACCAGTTCAGATGTACTGTCGAGGAAGAAACGGAGGGTCATTCATTCCAAAATAAGAAAGCGGCTGGCGGCACAATGAAGCCATTGAATTTTAACCCGAGGGCGAAACCCAGACGGCAGGATTGGCTGGGAGGAAATGGTGGAGAACGACATGTTCTACTTTGCATTTCGTCAGGTGCTCGTCAAATATCAGAGGTTCCAGGCTGATAGGTACCTGCACTACACACAATATCAAAAAAATAAGATACAAGTTGTATTTTTAGCGCTATCTGCACCTTTCACAAAACACACACACACTCTCTCTCTAGCTGCTAAAAAATTGTTAAGATTATAGTTTTTAATTATAGGTGTAACATGAATAAATTATCATTTTGCCCCTCTCAAAATATTTGACAAAATATCTTGCTTTTTTGTAACATTTTTGGGGATGGGACATTAACATTTTGTTTTCATTCGTGAATACGTTTTTTTGAAAAGGAAAGGTTGGAATAAAAAATACTCATCGTCCAATAGTTTATTTTATTTACAAATATATTCATTGTTGTTTTGTAAAAACAAGACTGGTGCTCGTTTTATTTTTATTTTTTTAATGAACTCATGAAAAAGTATTTACAAAGTATGCAATGGAAACCTACCTATAATAATAATAATATTTAAAATTCATTTAGTCTTACGTTGGAACAAGCGATACATAATTGAAAACTAGTTGGCTTCCCTAATTAATTGTTAATGTAATGTCGCTCGTTAAAAGGATTTCATATGTATGTACGCTATAAGGGGCCATTCAAATAGAGCGTAACGCTAAATAACCGATTTCTTAGACCCTCCTCCCCCCATGTCACGCTTTTTTAACATTATAGGATGCCGCGCTTAACATGGGCTGTCCCACTTCCCTCAGACCCCCTCCTCCCCCTTGGGCCGTTACGCTCAATCTGGATGGCCCCTAACAAGAGGTGCTAATTTATTTTTTAAACAAACCCAAGAAATAATATTTTTAAGACAACTAGTTGTGTTTTCTAGCATTCTAGTTAATACGCCAAATAAAAATCAAGCTTTTAACTTTAAAAAAATTTATATCCTATGATGTGAGTTTTTGATGAGCATAAATAAATTAAATTGACAAAATTAATCACATCATCACACCACTAAAAATTCATACAAAAAACATGTCATGAAAAAAAAATATCGATTTATTCATATGTAAATCTTGAAATATTATTTCTGGTGTCCTCTCGGCTGTATTTTTATTTTTTGCATAATTATTATTTTAAGTATTTATAAGGCATACTATTAAATTATTGACTTAATTTTCTGTTTTTTATAAGTGGCTGAAACACAATTAAATTTATTTATTTTCGCTACATTTTAGAAAAAATCCGCTACTTTTTTGGTTAGTAGTTGCCAAGGAAGAAGAAAGTGATTAGCCATGTTAATTATTATCCACCAGGTAGGATCTGGACTCCAGTCACTAAAAAGTCCATGAAAAAAAACCGGATGCGGCAGCACTTGAAATTCAACTTGTTTTTGTTGTTGTGTCTTTGGCAATTCTTGAAAGTTCATGCCAGTTCCAGTTTCTTTTCTCTTTTTGTGTTTTTTTTCTTCTTCGGCGACGCCACGGAGGGCTTGGAGGATAACGGTGAATTGGATGGGTGGGGTCTATGGAGGCACTCCAGTTTTCCTGGTAAAATCCTCATTGGGGGAGCTATCTACCTTCATCCATCCATCAGCTTCAAGCACCAAACCATACACCAGCAACACTACCTCATCCAGGACGCTGCTGTGATTACGATGATATTGTCACCCGGATCCGGACACCCTCCCCCGCCCCCTGATTATAATTATTACGTTCACGACTTTCTCCCCGAAAACCAGCTCCACATCTTCATTCTGTTGACATGTACATGTTGCTGGAGGTGGTAGACCGCCACCATCTCTCCAATTCACTGCTCCCAATCGAGCCACTCCCACAGACCTCCCCCATTCTCCTCCTCAGTCCCCCACCACCACCCCCACGTATCTAGCTTATTTTGATGAGGACGCCAGGATGAAGTGGACAGGAATCCTCCAGGTTTTTTTTTGTTGGGAAGGAGTTGTGCTCGTAGATACGCCATGGAGGGAACTTTTTCGCAGAGATTGGGATTGAGGTTCAAACTGAGATTTTGAAGTTGTTGAAGTGGTGGAGTCGAGGCTTGGGGTCGGCATGTAGAAAAAGTCTCGCTAGTTGTTGTTCGTTCTTCTCTTCCCCACAGTCTTCCGGGTAGCCTTCATTATTGGCAATCAGGAACTCTTCGTCGTCGTCGTTCTCGGAACCTGACCGTCGTCAGGTCGCCACTTTTATGACTACCTACTCTTTTGACTAGACTTGAGAAGGACAAGCACATCAGGAAGCCCAGAAGTCAGTCAGTTATCTGTACGTTGTAAAAAAAAAAGCTAAAACATGAACTATTAGTCGATTTAAAGATTTGATATCCAACAGCCAAAATCACCTGTAATTAAAAATATATCCGCCGCTTCCTGTGTATGAGGTGCTTGCAGGGATTAAGTTGTTTACGCCGAAGGATTTCGAGGTGAAGCTGATTGTACGAGAAAGTTAAATGACAATTTTCAGTTCAAAAATAAAAGTACCTAGAAATTAATAATAAATAAAATAATTTAAAGTAACATTGGGTAATTTATTTTGTGAATTGTAGCATAAAAATATATAAAATTAGTTTCTACATTTTGAAAACCATACAAAAATAATGCTTTTTCAGAAGCAAAAATACATTTCATTGTTACATTCCACTCTTACTCCGCATGTAACATCTCCATTCCATTTTTAACCCAGTCTCCATAAAGTGTCACGTTAGAAAATCCATTGGGCACTGCCAACTCACATAATCTGATCACCTGAATGCCGCATAAGACCTCCTTTCCTCCCTTTTGATAAGTGTGCCCATATCCATCAGCTTAAAATCCCTAGATCACAGCTCTCCTGATAAGCTTGTATTTCTCAGGAATGCGATTTCCCTAGCTTGACAAAAACGATCGTCTACATCCGGTAATGCTGGAATTTTGCTGGGGCCAATTGGATTAATGCTATGCAGCTTGATAAATGCTAAGTCATCCTTGTAAGAATTGTCCCACGATTCCCTTGAACCTTAGAATCGAGAGGTGCAGCTGTCTTGGGAAAGTTGGTAAGTATAGGGACAGCCTTCATTCCAAATTATTTCCCTCCTCCTCCAGCAATATTCCTTGACCTATTATTCGATTCTAACCCCATTAAGGCTTGTAGAATGAACTACAATACTGCTTGCCAGCA
>JAQIWO010000804.1:0-12222 GCA_034695405.1 Entomobrya muscorum | reverse complement strand
TATAGTGGCTCTTTACCACTGTTGCCATTTACCGTGCATCTCTCTCATCACACACAGCCATAGCTTTACCCTTACAACACAATTAGAGAGGTGACAGATCAGAATGTACCTTGCGGGCTAATTACGGATGATAAATGATTCTGTATAGCTGTAATTCTATGTATTATTTCACAAACTATCCTATCTCATACTACAATGGTTTAAACATAACAACAAACAACACTATACGCAGATTACCAAAAATGCTTTAACAAAGAGCAAACCAGCAACAAAAATTTGTATTTTTGAATCCAAAAATAACAACAAAAATGCAATAAGCTAATACTACTCCACAAAGTTTATTTCGGAATGCCAAACAAATAATCTTTCTCTTCGCCATCTTTCTTTTAATCCAATCGTGATTCCCAAAGTTAAATGAATTAAAGATAATGGTGAAAGAAAACTAGTGGTTTCTCATGCAGCAGAAAATTAGTAGCAAGCAAATGTACGGCGTTTATTGGTTACACAATTGGCTAGACGTTTAAACTCTAGAACCTTAGTGGTTGGGTGATCAACTAACCATTGGAAAGACAGGAAATAAAAAATGTATCTCAGGGTACCTCTGTACCGATCTACTTGGTTATTTATTCTCCTTCAGCTGATAATCATTAATCATCCTTAAATTTAAAAATTTTTTTTCAAAATTAAGCAGATTGAAAAAATATATAATAATTCATTGTTTCTGTTTTAAGAGTAGTTTTCCGCTCTTTGCCAAATCATTAACAGATCATCATCATTCCTTAATTTTTCACATGCCCAAGGAGGTTCCGAGCAGGTTCCCAATTTTAATTATGAAACTTTAAACTTTTTTATAATTTCCTAAACTGTTTTTTACTTTCCTAAACATAATATAACTTTCCTAAACTTTTTTAAACTTTCCTAAACATTATATAACTTTCCTAAACTTTTTTAAATTTTCCTTTTTTTCCCAGGTTGTGATATTTGGTAAATATTTAAATGCACTGCCATACTCAATTAACTTTGCGGTTTACGATTTAGTGTAGATTAAACCAGGCAATGTCATGCTCATAAAAAATTATCGGGTATCGTTTCTTCTGAAAACTGTTTAAATCTTGATTTTGATTCGTTTTTTTTTAATTTTCTAATAGCCGCAATTTCATTGACGATTGAATGGTTTCTGGTTTCCATAAATATGTCACTCTAATTTCACATTACATGCTCTGTTTATTCATTTTTATAATGACATTTTTTTAAACGTGATTGCCAATTGAATTTTTTTGAATTTTTTTATTTGAAAATATACACGAATTGTGCATGCTCGTTGCAATTATTGTATCATCGTGATTATTTAAGAAAATCGTTCTAACTACAATTATAAATTAATATGTTTAATTACACATGACGTCTTATATTTTTATTTAATTTGAAGGGAGTAGAAAACCTTCTAAGCTTTTTCGTTAATATTTTAACAAAACTACGGTTATTAGTAATATGCACAAATACACAGGACAGATATCATATATCTTATAAGAAAGAGTCTTATGACAGTGGCAGCAAAAGTGCCGACAAGAGGTAGTAGAGATAGTACTTATCTACAAACGCTCAATATAATTATCATTATATTTCATTTTGTTTCTAATTAAAAATTCAATTTTGCAGACACGTGTAAAATTAGGGTAAAATGTAATTTTCATTTAATGTACAATTTTCTAATATAATTTTTATGTATTGGCATAATTTTTTGCTTTATAAGCTTTGCCACGAAATTTCACTACAGGATCACGCTTATATATGAGGACCCCTTACTTTGATGGGAAGACAATTGCTACATGAACTTTTGATTTCATCCAAACTTGGCAAGTAAATTCTATGTGTTATGAAACCAGTTTTTTCGAAGAGGCTTGATTTTTTGAAAATTTTGGGTAGAAGATATGGGGCAAGTTGATATGCATCTTGTGTGCCCTCTGTAGGCCTCAGTTTTCAACTTACAAGGAACAGTACCCAAGTGTATAATGAGTTGAGAGTTCTCATTAGCACTGTCAGAATCGCCTTTCTTCGTAGATCATAATGTGATAAAAACTTTTCTGTAAAACAAACATTTAGTACCCTTAATTAAAACATTATTGAAACGGAGACCGCGCGCGTTAAGCCACAGCGCAGTAAGCAGCTACTCGTTCATACGTACACACAAAGTGAAAGTAAGAGAGTAAAAGGAAAAATTCGAAAAAAGGGAAAAATCGCATCAAGATAACAAAGCGTCAACAGTTACATCTCTCTCTTCCTCTTTGCTACGATTCGGGCTTTATGTTTATCGGTCTTGCTGTATCGCTTTTCTCATCCTCTCTTTTACTCGTTCTCTCTCTTACTCGTTCTCTCTCTCTCACTTTGTGTGTGCGTACAGACGAGTAGCTGCTTACTGCGCTATGTCTTGACGCGCGCGGTCTCCGTTTCAATAATGTTATAATTAAGGGTATTAAATGTTTGTTTTACAGAAAAGTTTTTGTCACATCTTGATATACGAAGAAAGGCAATTCTGACAGTGCTAATGAGAACTCTTAACTCATTATACACTTGGGTACTGTTCCTTGTAAGTTAGGTTTCTCTGATAAAATAAGAGGGAGAGTATTTTTCTTGTTATAATTATTACACGAAGTTAATTTCCGCATTGATAATCTCTAATCTCCATTAAAAATTTAATTAACCACAGACATTTCGTTATCCTATGAAATGATTAACCAAATATGTCTTTCTGCAAATTAGCATGTGTTATTTAACCAAGCAGTGAATATGTCTGTAATTCCTAATAGAGCCACGGAAAGCATTTTGTTTTGTAACCTATAATTTTTGTTTAAATAGAAACATTTACAAATTTGAAAAACAAACAAGTTAAAGATAAACTGATAAAATCTAAAATCCTGTCCCTTTTCTACCTGTAAGTTCCATTTTACCCCAAAATCTGTTTGTATATTTATTTTACTTTTATAGGATTTTATTAACATCAAAATTAAATTGTTAGGGGATAAAATATTTTTATGCTTTTTGTCAGTGATCTTGATTAACTGAAAGCCACATTCGTGGGATGGAAATTGGTCATGGTTTAATCTTGATTCATTCATTCAAAAGCAAGCAAACAAACTTGATGAAGATCCAATATTTTGCGTTCTCGACAAGAAGAAAACACTGACTCGGCATAATTGCAAATAAGCAAATAATACAAAAGTCAAAAGTGCAAAAATTGTATCAACTAAGCTAATCATCTCAAGTGACGGACAATACATAACGCAATTTTGTAGGCTGGGGAAAGGCAAGTAAAATAATTTTTAAATGCGCGTTTCAGACTACTTGTATAATTGATCATTTCATAATATTACGATCTGTTTTTGATCTCCATTGACGTCTGTATGATTTTTTTAATGCTTTTAAGTTTTACCCCATACTTAACAAGTCACAAATACGACTTTTTTGCGGTTTGGATAATAAAAGTTCATTGAACAAAAAACGCATAGTTCATTCTGTAATTTCAGGCAATATGATTTGAGATTATGATTCGTAACAGATCCGTCTCGAGTGATGAGTAAAACTGTGCATGTTACATTGGTTTTTCTTAATTCTACACCAATTAAATAGTGGAAATACTAAAAGAAATCACATAAGCCGATACCCGATATTTTTTGTGTTATGTTAGATTATTTGCAAAATCGTTTGAATTTATTAAATTTTCGCAAATCAAATCAAAAGTAGTTTAATTGTATGAATACTTCATGCTATTGGACCTTGTCAACAACAATCTTACCCACAAACTTAAGAGATAATCATTGCAATGATGCTGTTAACATTTTTCATTCTGGAAGATTAGTAGTCGCACCACGGACCTACACAGGTGCATTTACATTCTCCGTTTTTGTTACTGTCAGGATAACAATGAGGCTCACAGGTAGAAATTTGTGAGCTTGATGGCACAACCTGAGAAAAGATATTCGATATAATTTTAGATTTAGATATTTTACTAATAACGCATTATGGATTTTCCATATACCAACCAAATTTTTAACATTGAAAATGTTAGCTTAATTTTTGTATTTATTTTGAGCATTTATAAATTAATTTTTTAGCTACAGTTTATTAAATTTTTCTTGAAAATTACTTATATTACTATTTGAAAAAATTGATAGAACTTACAGAAGCCTTGTCTTCAAGAGCATCGTCTGATTGTTCTGTTGGTGCTCCACACACTTGTAGAACAATTAAGCCAAGTAAAAAGAACATAAACGGGTGAGATTGTCCGATTTTCATTATGATCTGAGCCACTTGGCAGCTGTACGTCTAGCTAAATAAAGTTTTGTAGCTTTAAAGTAATTAAAATGTTTTAACTTGCGATTTTGTTAAAAGTGTAGATAATATATATTTTTTGTGATAAATCCAAGTCACGAAATCATCTGCAAAAGTCAACTGACAATTGATAAAATAGAATAAAGAAGCTTGGAGAGCAAAGTGAAGCTACGTTTGCTTTTATTCCATTTCATAAAATAGACTGACACTGGATGCATGCAGAAATAGCGAAGAAAGATTATGCGCATGTATGGTTTTTATAATAGTTTTATTTACTTGGTCCATTCCATTGCCATTTGCTTGGAAATGATATAAATGTTGTTGATCTCCGTTTTCCACGTAATCAATCGAGAGTTGAGGCTTGACCTTGGTCTATTGTAAAATACTAGACTGCTGATCTGTATATTTCTTCTTCATGCATTTTACCTCTCTTCATGTCGCTCATGCAGATAGTCTTCATGTCTACAAAACAAGTATTTTACATGTTGCAACTCATAAATTTGCGAGTAGTTGATCTGCCAATTAAGAAGGAGTAGTATGCCATAATTTAGATTTAAAAATGTAACCTCACGTAATGCAAGGAAAACCATTTTACAGTTTTTATTAAATCACCAGAGTCATCTCCTCATGACTCATATCCAAGCACTAATTTAAAGTTACTCGTGTACAGTAATGAAAAATAATGCGGACGTGCGAAATCTTACAAAATAGAGTCCCGGGTACGAGGTCCGTGTCCAGGGTGAGCAAAAAAGAAAAACAAACAAAAAGTCCCAGGTGACCAAAAACCGAAAAAAAACCAATCAATATTTGTCCCGGGTAGGAGTTCCGTGTCCCCGATGAACAAAGAAGGAGATTTCCCCGTCCCGGGTAACGGTGCAGCAACACCGTTGCAACCTTGCGTAAGGTTTTGCACGTCCCAAATAATTGGATAAAATATAATAAGAAGATAAAGCTAAACACCAACCAATGATAATTCACAGAAAATTTGTAGTTACCATAATTGTTTGATCAACCTACATAAGTAGGCTGTAAATTAGGTTTGCTGTTTCAATTAAAAAAATATATAGCAAATTTACACAGATACGGAAAATCTTACATGCGGACCTGCAACGCAGATTTTCCGTCCCTTACCCCAGGGAAAAATCCCGCATGAGCAAAAAAAAAGGAAAAAAATTTATGTACAAATTCATGTGCATATTCACTTGATGCTTCACTACATTGTTGTACATCCCACTTCTGATTAGCCGTTTTCATTTGTTCTCGGAAAAAATATTACAATCCCCAAACACTCGACTGCCTTCCTCATCGGCAGAAAAAAGTCCAAAGAGCACAAATGAATGCCCATCTCGAAACACATCGCTTTAAAAAATTATATCATCATTTGGGTGAGTGTGGAAAGAATATTATTCCATCTATGACATCTATGTTCATGTGCATCAATTTAACTAAAATTTGCTTGATAACCAAAAGGGAATACGTGTTATTATGGTGATATGATGATGCTGTCTTTGTTGAGATGTCCAGTGTATGACTTTTACGTGTAGAACTAAAATAAATGGTCGTTTGGATTTCAACTTGTCATTAAAAAAGTTATTTTACTTAGCTCGACACAAGCATAACATTTTTTTGGTAAAAATTTGTTGACAGAAATAGATTAGTAATTATGGATCCTAATCACACCACAACTACTTTCAAAATATTAATAAAATTTGACTTCACTTTCGCCTAAAAGTCCGTACTTTTATTATTATTTTCCTCCAATCGGTCTTCATTTTCCTGCAAATAGAATTTTCAGAATAAAAATAAAATAGGACAGTATTTAAATAAGCGGGAATAAATGGCATGAAATCGTAAGCCGCCTTACCTTTCCAGTAATCACGTCAGGTAACTTGGTATCTTCAAAATCGATCCACTCCTTCACTCTTTCCTCACCAAGTAACTTTCTCCACAAGGACACGACTACTGGCGTCATATACCTGGCCTTAACGGGAACTACTCTCTTCTTTTGTCTCAGGTTTATTATCATACTAAAAATTGCACCAAGTATGACAGTACCACAAATAGGAATAGCTGGCTGCCAAAGATAGGAAATACCAAGCAAATTGTTGAGAGCTGAATACTCGACATCCTTCCATTCCGTGTTGACCAGTCTAGTGGAATATTGATGATGAGATTCTTCGTTCACAATTCCAAGGAAATCTGATGTTTCGTTAATGTAGCAGCCATAGGTTTGCACGGGTAGTTTCTGATCGGACAGGCTTTTTGCGTTTCCTTGAACAATTGAGCCGACCATGATAAACAATGTGAGCACAAGGGAACATATCGCTCCTAGCATCGAGCCCTATAGGATTGCAATCAAGTTGATTGGAAATGACAATTAAAAACATAATAAGTTGGACCAGAATAAGAAACGAATGAAGTCTTTTTAATTTAAAAAAATATATTTGGAAATGCAGCACTTACGACTGAGTTTGCAAAAGGAAATAGCATTCCTAACGTGAAAAGTCCACACAGTGGCCCAAGAAAAACGCCGTGCAGCAATGAAGCAAACTGAAAAAATTAAACATTATGTCCAAATTAAGCATCAAAGAAATCGTAATAAATGAACATTGTTTCCAGATTTCATCTTACAGGAAGCACATTTCCAATCATGGCTATTACAAAGATAAGCCCAAAAGAGATGATTCCTCCGACTAGAGAAATGACCTTGGATAAATAGCCAAGTTTCTCATCAGAGAGCCCTGGGCGATACGGCTTAATGTAGTCCTCGACAATAATAGCTGGTAAGGCATTTAGTGCGCTGGATACGGAACTTTGGCAAAAAAAGCATTCAGATGAATCAAATGGCTTATTATTTATTATGCGTGTAATATTATTACTTCCAGAATGTATACCTCAAGCTTCCGCATGTCAGCCCAGCCACCATCAAACCAGGCATTCCTCGATAAGTTCCGAGAACTAAAATATTTAGTGGTAGTGGCAAGTTTTTATAATTGTCTTTGTCTTTTTAAAAATCAATAGACATGTCACATGTAAGTAGGCAATATAAAGCTCAAAAGATGTCATACCATCCATTACGAATAGTGGTACAAGTTGGTCTGTTGACGTGACTCCCTATAAAAATTTGATACGTATATATATACCCAGAGTTTGGGCTTGAACAAATTCATAAATAACATATTACAAATTTTTTAAGTAATTTTACAATTTACATTCACAGAGGCAGGATCGCAATCATAATATTTTGCAAATATCGTCAATCCAGTGAGAGAGCACAGGAAAACGATGAGAAATAATCCAATCATATTCCACAACAAGCATCTGCAAAACAAATAGATTCGTGGTGAGCAACCTTTTCCAGCTGGGACCCCCTTTCGCTTCATGGGATTTAATTTAAATGATTTTTGGCATAGCATGACATTAAAGAAAATTATCCCCAATATTGTTGGGGGTCATAACGTCCTTCCAGAGGCGGTTTAATTACATAACTAAAAGTTCTAAGAAAGAAAATAGTCTATATGGTGCATTATTTTCGTTTTGTAATATTTGGCTATACAAAAATGTTTTAAAAAGTTTCTCGAATCTATGGACTACAATATTCAAGAGCAAAAAATCAGGAATTATGGTTATGTACCTCTCTACCTATTCTAAAAGTGGTAGTTTTTGAACTTCGGAATTTCTTACGCGACCCCTGGAAGAACGTATTACCCCGAAAAATATAGATAGTTGTTAACTTTAATGAGTAGCAATTACATGCCAAAAATCATTAAAATTCGACATGATGAAGAAAATGTAGGCTCCAGGTTGGAAAATGTTGCTCGGTAAATAAATTATGAAAATTCATTATTTTTTGTCAATTTAATATATATATTTTAGCGTACTGTTTTGCTTTGGCTAGTGACGGCACCGCTAAATATCTTTGAATTTGGGCTTGAGCTCCTGCAAATAGTGGAATCCAAGTAAAATAGGCGCCGATGAGACCCGTCCAAAATGTATGTCTTGTCCGAGGATCGAAATCAAAGCTAGACACATATTCATTCAATTTTATAGTCAATGAATACTAAAAAATATTAGAAAGGGCTAAAAGGCTTTATTGAAATATACAGTAAGCTAAGAAATGCATAAATATATTATTAACATTACTTCCAAGGGTTTAGTCTTCCAGCTTCCTTTGCTCTATCCCAGACCACAGACGGTCCACCAATTTGATAGGCTCCAGCGACAGTTACCGCTATTACGGATCCTACCATTATAAAGGCCTGAAGAACATCGGTCCAAAGCACTGCTTTCAATCCACCCTAGTCAATTTCACATTTAAGTAATTAATAGTTAAAAAAGCTGTGGCCGAAGATAATAACTTTCTTGGAAATATCCATTTCCTTTGAAAATCCTAAGGTAATATACGTACTATAGAGGAGTAAGCAATACACACGACAAATATTGCGGCGCTAGAGAGATATTTGTTAAATCCTGCAACTGAAAAACGTAAGTTCAATGGTTAAATTTCATTTATACTTGATTGAAATAAAAAATTCTCGTTAAAAAAAAACATGTGAACTTTACCTCGTTCTAGGGCTAAGCTGGGAGCCCATGTTGTTAAGGGCATGTAAAGAAGCTTTATATAAAAAATCAATTAAAAAATGGCAAGAGCTTCTTTCGCTTTCCTCAATGAAAATTTAAAGGTATCTTAATATTATTTAAATTCTTATCACTTATTTACCAGATGGATGATTGCTGAAATTGAAATTACCAAGCGAACTCGACGGTTGAATCTCAATTCAAAGTACTGTCACGGGAAATAAATTCATTAAAAAGGTGTAACGTTCAAAATATTTATAGGCTCAAGAAACTAAGAAGAAGCATGGCGAAACCAATATATTATTTTATTGTGAATCAGTGAAACCTCGTAGGCGGAAGTCAACTGCAACTCAAAAAAGACTGGAAGATAGAGATACGCAACGGCCAGTGTCATCGGAAAGAAGGAAAACCCGTAAAACACGTAGACGAAGCCGTAGTAAAATATTTCCACAGTTGTTCCTGAGGGAAAACGAAAAATTAAAAAAGATTTCAGGATACTGTAATTATTATTATACATTGACCTCTGACTTTCCCTTTTCAAGGTCGTGTCATAAACTTACCCATTATTGTAATCGCTGACACAAAGCTAAAATGCAAATAAAAACAAGGTCAACAATCTGTTATTTAATGCACACGTTGTGTCGAGGTTGTCAGATGAAAAGTAATCCTGGTATTACTACTAACTAAGACTACGGTAATATACCTACCTGCATATCAAGGATAACGTTACTGGAAAAACCGACATGGACCTGCTGGCCATGAGAAACTCTTCATTACTCTGGTTTTTCTTGTTGAAAAACCCGAAAAAGACACCGACCCCCAGGGACACTATTAGCACTGCTGCAAACACACAATATTCCGGCCATTGGAACAGTGCTGAGTAGTCCCTCTCGTCAAAAATGGTCTTGTTGCTGGAACTCATGATGACTGACTTCTTATTTTGGAATAGTTCTCTTCACTGTAACATGTCTGAAGAGAGACTGGCTTCACAATCACAGACAGCAAGCTTCATAGGTCGCATAGAGTCTAGCCTGCCATGGCCAGATAGTCATTTAAATTTTTGGGGGAGGTATGCTAAGGTAATCTCTTTAAAATACGGCATTTATAACAATGCCATTCACCTTCACCTAGCTTATCTTTGATATATATGTCAACGTGTTATTTGCACCACGTTATCGGATTGATTGTCTTCGTAAAATTTGATTGTGATTTGTCTATATTTTATTCAGCCTATTATTCCGATGTTCACGCAAAACATTCGAGAAGCCTTCCGTTCCTTCAGTTGGGGTCTCCGGTTTTGGAGATGGCTTTACGCAAAAACGCATCTGCCTCTTGTACCAATTTACGGGTTTTTCCCTGTAAAAATGAAAACATATATTGGGAAACCTATTCCTTATGATCCCAATAATACCCCAGAAATGCTTGCTCAACAGGTAAGCTGCTATTACTACGTATTGATAAGAAATCAATATTTCATTTTAGTATTTTAATGAAAACATTAAATATGAATTTTCAGGCGGCTTACGCAATTGAAAATCTAATCAAGGAGCATCAACGTGTTCCCGGAAGTGTGTTACATGCGCTTGTGGAACGATTTTACAAGAAGGAAAGTGACAGCAAATCTGCATGACGAAGGATTTTTAGACTTTTTAAAATAGATGTTTTGAAGACAAAGTGTCAAGCTTGATACGATTCACAATATAGATACCATACATTAACATTTTTATGGAGTTCGTTTTTATACAGTATAATGATAGGATATAAGATGTAAGAGCTAACAAAAATTACACTCGTGTTTATCAGACAATGCAAAGTTTCTGAAGAAAATTATATTAAATGCAATATCTTGTCAACTCATCCTCCTAGGGTTATGTTAAAAGTCCCACGTAACAATGCAAGTAAATAGCAAAAAGGCTTTTATTGTGAAACAAACGAATAAAACTGTTTAAGCGAGCAACTACTATAAAATATGTACATGAAAATACTCAAAATCAGTATTTAGTATTTAAGTAAAAGTCAGTGTAAAGGAACATATAGTCCAATGCGTGCTACTAGAAATATTTAAATGGACAATGATATATGTTGGGAGTATAGGGGTAATTTATGAATTCGTTTTCTTCGTCCAACTCTACTAAAAAGTTCTACGAATTACGTTTGGAATTTCATTCCTTTCTAAGGAAAGTAATCTTCATAATATATTCCATTTTTCCACTAATCAGTATTTACAAAAATTGTTTTGCTTGATTACTAAAGCGGATACAGAGAAAACCTGGAGAAACTACACATTGTCATTTAGTATACTGAGTGCCGTTGCCAGTATAATTTATGTTGAGTTTAATTTTAGTTGTACATACATTCATTTACTTTTTACTTAAATGTTTAAGTGCATACAAAATGTCAATGCATATCAGTTTATTATTTCAGTTCAATGTAAAACTGCATTGATAAAATATTTTTTAGTATCACTTTTGTAACATTGTAACTTATAACAATGCAAGAATACCTTTTCATTTGCACTGATCAAGCAAAGCAAGTCAAGTGCTAATAGATGATTGTGTTTGAACGTTTGACAAATCTTTATGTAGCTGTGATTTCAATGGTTAAAAACATGCATATAAGTAAGTATTAAGTAGTTTAAATGTAGCTGAATGATTTAGTCCATTATTTTATAAAAACAGAAGCCTCAATCCTCATTTCCGGAACAGTCAGTCAACCTTAAAATTATTGATTTTTTTTTCAACGTACGTTTATGTGAATATTTTTATACTATGTATCTATATTTTTTAATTTGCTTTGTTTTACAACTTTTTTTTCTGCAGCCACTAATAATAATTCAAATTCGTATGCAATTCAACCATTGCAACCCAAACTCAGTACTAGGGTTTCTTTTTATATTTCTATACGGTTATAGTATGTGATGTGGTAATCTACAATAATATTGGGTTGCTCGGTCGTCGACAAACACAAAATGTCATTCCAGTTTCCAGTTGTCATACTGTTATGTCAAGGGTATTATTATTTATTACATTACAAGTAATAGTATGAGCGCAAAATTATTTGGTAAATGGTTGCCTTTTATTTATGGACATGTTTTTCGCAATTTATGTGTTTCTATTATATTTCTCACATTGTCAAATCGTAGGTAATGTGTTAAATTGTAACATGTATGCTTTAAAATTAATAAATTATCCCAACATTTCAGTTTTATGCTAAGGGAGAAAACGTGAATTTTTTAATGCAATAAATCAATGCGCACATTTACCTACAGTTACTACAGAGGATTAAAATTGCCTACAGCGCAGTAGCCTAATGGAT
>JAQIWO010000803.1:0-12225 GCA_034695405.1 Entomobrya muscorum | reverse complement strand
TACGAGCGCTACTTGTACGAGGTTTATCCGGAAGTGTTTGACAAGCAGAGCGGCTATGAAGTGGACGATTATGATTACCTTGTAGCTGAACTGAAGGCAAACCCTGTAACGTTGGGAAAACGAACGAAATGGGGGGCATCTGGAAAGTACTTTGCGGATCTGAAGGAGGTCCCACCAGTTGGACAGGACTTTGTGGCGACAGCGACTAAAGCCGAGTTGAGCTCGAAGCTGCAGCAGCGGATCAACCTACTGAACGGGTTGGCAGGGGACGAGATAGTTGGCAAGATGTACTGGTCAGCAGTTCAAGTGTGGGATGCACCTCAGCTCAGCTGTGGTCAGTAAATTAGCTTATATCTGCGGTTATTTACCTGCCGCCCATTCCATGATGCGTGTAAACCGATGGTTTTATGGACCCGTGGAGATAGGGGACTCCACGTGATTCGATGAAGATTCAAAACCCATATCCATCTTCTGCCGTCACATTGTAAATTTCCAGAGAGTAGCAATAGTAACGACTGATCTCCGCTGTACCCTTCCCTTTGTCCGGATTCGTCACATTTCACTCGCTTTCACTTGCTCCTTGCATGTCAGGTAGTCCTCGGGAAGGACGATGGAGGGAACTGCACTTGGCAAACAGACTGGGAGATAGGGAGCATCGAGCTGTCGTGTCAGCTTCAACGCAGACACTTCCCCACAGCACCAAAATATCATCCAAATATATCGTCGTACACTTTTTATCCCATATTTCATTTTGCATGAACCGATTGACCTACTAGCTGCATTCCATTTAGCATTCAGAGATAAGATTTGTGGATTTGAAATAAAAACAACGTCGCTATCTCATCTCAGTTTGTGTTGTATTGTTTCGCATTAGAATTTTTCATGATGGTTCGTAAATAAATAATTGCATAAATATTTGATTTATAATTTTTATTGTAAGTTCATCAATCAACTCAGGTGATAATTTGATAATTTCAGGTGATCACTCAGGTCCCTCATATTTGGGCAGGTCACTTTCATTGAAGAAATCTCAAAGAACGGCGACGTCGTTGCTGCGTTGCGTAACATTTTGCACGTCCGAAATAACTTTATTGGCATCATGAGACACTGTGAGAAGATGAGCACCTCTGTAGGTATGGAATGGTGCTTATCAGAAGACCTAGTAATTCTATTTATAGAGCGGTATAAACCGGCAGGGATGAGATCTTCATTCTATTAGCGCTAGTTTGCAGCTGATTAATTCATTGTATTTCAGAGGATTTACTTGAAGTAATTTTCATTTCACAGATTAGTAGTTACAATTACCGCAACTCATACCCTGGCTTTTCGCAAGATGTCTAATTATAACGGAATCATTATTTTCACCTCAGCCGTAAATCTTGCAGGACTCAACGCCATTTACAGCTATGTTGCATAAATACATGGCCTCCAACGAAAAAGATAGATATTCTGGCAGGTTGCTCGATCTTATGTAGTTTGTTATATTGAATAGCTAAAAAATAGCTTTCCTAAACTTTTGAGAGTCGAAAATGTTTATTTGCAAGTGAAAACAGACAGATGATTTTCAAATAACCATGGTTTCTGCTGTTTAAACTTCTTATTCATTTATACAGTCTGTAAAGGTTGTAGTCTTGTTCATCATTTTTTTCATTTTTAGTCGTAGCCATTCATCAGCCCACTATTATTTATTTATTTATTTAATTTATTTAATAAGCCGCTACAATATCTTGCGCAGTAAAGCTACACTACTTACGTCACAATTTCAATGAAGAATTTACATGAAGATGAAATACACATGTGGAAGCTGAAATGATATTTGCAAACCATTCCCAACTTATTGCAGCGGGTTTTAACAGTAGTTCCACTTGCCAAAAAATAATCCGGATATTCATGAGTTGAGTTTTTACTGAAACAATTTAGCCGAGTTCATAGTACTTTTTCAACCTTTGCGCAAATTGCATTTGAAGAGATGTGTATTTAAACATTTTTTCCCGCATCCAACTTTCGGCATTTACGATGGTGAATGATGTACAATGACCATGCAAACAAAACAGTTCATTTATTTTACAAATGTAGGCTTAAAAAATACTTTCGACAATAGTAAGTTTTTGCGATTTTCTTAATTGCTTAATTAATCATTTTTATCGCAGATACAACCTTGTTTGTATGAGTATGTATCGTCTGTGTTTATTGTGAGCTTTTATCTTTTAGTGGTAGCTATTAATGATAAATGAGTTCCAACATTGAATTGTACACGACAGTGTCCATAAGCTTAAAACATAACATAACCACTCAGCATAAAATATAGTTTAGCACTTTTGCCGGCTTCAGTCTACTCGCTGTTTTTTCACCATTCAAAACATGTACAAATAATACTTATTATATCGTTTCTTTAAACTATCCATAATAAAATTGGAAAAAGGTTATCATGTTACCCCAGACAATAAAATCTCCATGTCACGTTTCCAGTCATTTTACTTTTACAACAGCAAGCCAGTTATATTTTTTATTACTTAGATCACATAACAGCCTATACTGATGCCCTTTTCATCTCTCAGGAATCATGGATAGATGCTAAACTTACAAAAACATGCATAACATGCTCATATCTAGATATCTCACTACACCTACCTGTATTGGTCCTCGTTATCAAAGGTGTACATACAACTCAAAAATCCAAGTAAAATTATAAATTGCACGCTTTGTACATTCCTCGATCCATTCGGTCCTTTTCTTAAGTACAATTTTTCGGTATTTACGTTTATCTGCGTCACTTTTTAATTTTTTATCATTGAGGCAGAATTAATGTGATCCTGAAAGGGAAAATTAAGGAAGACAGCTGATTTAGGTGTGGTCGCCGCTCGCCGCCGGGATGCTTTGTCAGACTGCGCAGTGGGAGCTCTGGCTTCTAAACAAGTGGTAGTTTTTTAACAGGGAATTCACCGTGGAAAGTATAACCGTAGGCTTTCATAATGATTATAGAGTTTAGTGTTCAAATTTTTTCAAGATATCTCAGCATGCCGATATTGACAATATTGTTTCTTTGTATTTTTCTTACACTCCCCGGATATACAATAAACCCCATAAATAATTATATTATGTGCATTGAATTATTCTGCCATATTTAACTCTGGGTTTTCAGATTGGCAGTCATTTTCTGTTTGTTACAAGTTTGTGTTACACGTTATTTAATAAAAACTAATCTATTTATTATATTTATATTATAAGTACACATGACTCGACAACCTTCAGTTTTTAACCAAACGAGATTCTTACCTTTTCTACATTACCATGCTACATTGCTACGATCAAAGCAATAGATACAATCAAAATAGATACAATATAATTAATTCGGTACAAGTTTGTTTCTATTAACTTGACCCATAATCAAATAAATCTAGAATTTCGTTTACTGTTTGTGTTTAGTCAATCTTCCAGATATTAATCACCCACTCCTGCGATGCGTTAGACGCTTGTACACTCACACTGGTTTAGTTTTTAAAAAAACCGTCAGTTGGACTTCTTCTAATCAAAAAATTAAGAAATATCAGGAAACAATTTAGAAAACGGGAACACTCATCACTCATTCAATGGATTGGTGTCATTGTGATCCCTGGCTCACTGGCTTGTCAACCGCCTGATAAAATTGTATTTTTTAAATAAATTATTAGCGTTGTTAATTTGTTAAATTTACAATTACAAAGAGCAGTATTGGCCAGGCTGACCAGGTGAGCATTTATAAATGTAAATCAGGCATACAAATAAAAAAGTACACAGTCAAATGAGTCGTGCTAGATTCCGTATTTATTTTCATGCTAGACAACTATCTTTAATAACACGTATTTACTATCAGAACTCTTTAAAACCGTCTGCTGACTATAACGCCTATTGATAAAATTATATAGGTATTATTGCACAGAAAATGTGTAGATAGTTTTGTCGACGCTTCTAGTCGGCTTACCCACAATACAAGGGCGTAAAAGCGTAGTCGAGTAAGGTTGGAGTGAATGGGGACAATTATTTTTTACGATGATTTTGTCAAACCAAATCAAAGGAAAACGTGAGAAAATATTTAGAGCTATTACCATCTCATATAAATTGCATTGTGGAAACTAACGATTGTTAAAATTATTTATTCTCAGCAGACTCATGCCTACCAGTAGAAAGCAGAGATAAAGCAGCAATTTTTTTAAAATAAAAGTTGAAGAACATTGACAGGTTTTATTACAGCTTGGGGAGTTTTAATTTTCATGGTTTTCAAAACATCTGCAAATGCTCAAAGAAATCTGGTAACTTCGAACTGACCAAACCTACAAAATATATAACATACGACGTATAACTACGTAATTTCTAGTTAAGCTTCAATTACTTCTTTTGTTACTTTGATATACTCATTACTTAATATCTTTCATGGATTGATGTTGATGATGCAAAAATTATTTTTTTTTGGAAATCCTGAATTCACGCAGAATTCACAAAACAATGCAAGAGATGCTTACTAACAATTACAATACACATGTGCCGGTTATCAATACGATTAGCTTGAATCGATATTTTGTGTTTGAACCTATTTTATTAATTTTTTAGATGGGTCTCCGAGAGTGGTAAGCAGTAAACTGTATAAAATGTTAATTTAACCCTGGTTTCGAAAAACTTCACCATGTAATTTAACCCTTTTCCATCGACTTTCTCTAGACTCGACTAGACAACTCATTTGCCCATTGATTTGCTGAGTGCACAAGTCAACTTTACCAACAGTCATTATTACAGAGGATTTTTAATGCAGTGAGTGACTCTTTGTCAACCGGGGCTAATTCTAAAGATTTTTGTTAAATACGCAAATAATGAATTGACAGAAAATCCTGATGTAATCTGCGCTCTCGAACACTATGCCTAAATCCTTTCTTCAAAACCAACTCTTTTTCCTACGATTGATCGCAACTTGCGGTTGTTCTTGGCTCAAAAAGCTTTCAACACATGTTCAGACATAACTTATAAAGGTATTTATTATTTTCAACAATCTTTGATAAATTATGGCCATTTCAAAAAATTTCGGCGGACAATATTCGAAAATACTAGATTCCAAGCGTAACCAAGTACTATGAGAAAACAGCTTCAATTGACGTAGAACTCATCATAACCAATACTACTTGCACTGATATATTATGCAATATGTATCATCTGACGATGACGTCAGGCTGGGAGCTCAGAATATTTCTCATCTCTGGAATAATTACGTGTTGGAAGCCCATTAAATTTCTGGAGTAGAAGCTGACGCTCATAAATATTTTGACGTCGTCTTGGGAGTTCAGAATATTTTTGATGTCAGGTTCCCAAACAGTTCGTATCTTTGCCTAGAATCATTCATTCAGGAAATTTGGTTGGGCATGGTTTTTTATTACTTTTATGTTGACTTGTGCGGGCTGTAATTTAATGAAAATGTTGACTTGCTTACTTTGTCAATTTTGTTTTTCCACTTATATAAACGCTTTTGTAGAATACGATGAATAACGGATGGGGGAGCATTCTACAATATATTATAAGGAAATTCACGCTTATTACAGAACAGGTGGCGGAATGTATTAAATAGGTATTAAAACATATTCACTCAAAATCAAACATTCAAAGTAAAGTGTATTTTCCCCGTAATAAATCCTAAAATAAAATTTGCTCTCATCTTATCATATTTTAAGATCTTATTTTGTTATGAAAACGAGTAAAAGAGACACACACGTAAATGTAAAACAAATTGAAACCTATAAAAGAGTAAATATGTTCAAGATTATATATTTTTGCTGGTCAAGAAAGCAAATATATCTTGTCAACTTACTTGTATACGAACAAAAAACTATACAATTAATTAAGTTTTTAAATAAGATAAATATAGCATGTTATGCCAAATTCCATATCCAATTAAGTATATAAAGTACATAAAGTATGTAAAGATTTCAGCAGTATAATGTTATAAACGGTATTCCAAGATATTACTACAATCTTCAATTGAAGACCAATAATATGTATTTTCTCAAGTAAAACATGCATGCCTGCTTATGTACTAATCTTAGGTCATTGGTATTAATCCAATCAAAAAACCCCACCAGCAGACAAATATACTGCTGAAATTTAGTACGCATTTATATTGTTAACTTGCTAGCTAATTCGATCGGATACGGAGTGTTTGAAATCTTATGCCGCTACGATAAACTTTACGTTGTTACACGTTTACAAAGGCGTTAAAGCTGCACAATAGCTTGAAAACTTACTTACTATTTTAATCCCTAAAGAACTGCAGGCGGCTGATGACGGATTACGGGTTGTAAATGGTTAATATCTCTACTGAAAGATTAATATGACCTTGAAAGGGAGACGATGAAAATTGAAGTCATATTTTCTGAAGAGACTTTTCAACTGTTTTCTAGACTGTTATGTAAGTAGGTAGCAGCGCCGAAAGTACAACAATCTGCATATGCTTCACTGGAAATATGGTCCACGTTTTATTTACAATCACCACTGCCAAAATAATACTATTTATTTTAAAGTAACAACAACTGTGGCTGTTTACTATACAACTCTCTCAAAATTAGTGTAATTGGATTAGTGCAGTTAGCAGTAGCACCCCACAATCATAGCAGAGAAAGTTGATAAATATGCAGCAATTTTGTGGAAATTTAGTGAATTGCTTGCTCTGCCACATCCAAAACTTTTACTGAATTCCTGAATTGTTAAAAATTTTAAAATTTTACCTAGGATCATGTTGAGAAATTTGTAAAGATTTTACCTAGTATCGTGTAAATTTTTTTTACCTGGGATGGTGGGGGTAACCCTCATGTTCGACTTCCACAACGCTTATAATCCCAATGTGATTTGCAGCGGCTATCTCGACGTGAGCGAAAAGCCATTGTTCGGATTCTATTCCCCATGATGAGGTATAATACCGATTGAAGTAGCTAGTGAACTGGAGCAGAAATTGTTCCACTCTTGGGCTGTCCAATTGGGCGATGAGCTGTTGCACAGTGGCTTCAAATCTTATGGTGGCAGGAATCGCTGAAAATATTTAGAAATGAAACATATTTTTCAACACTCAACAATGCTAAAAGTATACAGTGTCCCCAATAACTAAATGTATGTATATCATACCATTAATATGAGCGTTTTTAGTTTTCAGGTCAACATTTTTATAATCTGTGATATCCATGAATTCCTTGTTGTTTTGGATCAGCTCGAAAATGTCATTTTCTGTCATCAATTTTGCTGGTTTCTTCTCAGTGTTTTTGAAAAGTCGCTTGTCTCCATTCTCAGCAGTGCTTACTCAAAACCAAAAATGTACAAAGACATGCTAAGAAGGTAACTAAAGTGAGTTATATTGAGTAATAAGCTGTCTGGAAGAATTTAAATCCAAACTTACCCAAATTCATTGCACCCAACACGATAAGTCCAAAATAAAAAACGTGAATCATACTTGTAATTATAAAGTAATCGTGTGCTTAAGAAACGGGGGAAGTTTGTCAGAAAAAAATATTTTTGAACATAAAATCTCAAACAGCAATTTTGTTTGGATTGAATGACTCCAGTGAAGTGGAGAATGAGGACTGTGCTTTTCCCCGAAGTTTTTCTGGTTTATATACTACACTGTCGACATATTATGATCGCCTTATTGGGATTTTATTTATCATTTAAATTTTACATTAAAATGCGACTTTTTAAAACATTTTACTTAACTTATCATTGAAACAATATATTTGTTACGTGGCTTTTATGTTTATGCACTTTTACTGGTGTGTTTATGAATGCACGTTCAAACATAGAGAGGTAGAGGCAATTCCCAATTTTTAAACACTTGAACATTAAATTGGCAACAAGATCAACGGCAAAACATGAAATGAACATTTGCCAAGTTTTTAATGGAAACAAGTGAAGCGTCATTTCTAGCAAATCAGTTAACAATACAGTGTGTCATTAGACTTGCAAATTTGAAAACGAAAACTCCGCAAAATCTAAGACCTTGCCTTGATTGCCAGACCTTGTCTTCCGTACATTGTTTTTAAGTGTGACATTCAAAAGTTGGGTTTGTAGCCACCTGCAAACTTAAGTGCGCATCTGTTGAGTTTAAATGTTTTAAGAAATTTCATGAGAAATTTTATGTGGCTGGAAGACGACTTAAATTTGTTTAATTGAGGCCGACACACTTGCCGTGTATTTGCTTGGTCTACTCCACGTCAGATGAAGAAGCCACCCTAGCTTCCAAGGACAAGGTGAATGGCTAAGCAACTGCATAATGGAGGTAATCAATGTAGGTGAATCATAATACACTTATCATTAGCATCCTTGTTAAGGTTATCGTCTTTTTATTTCTTTACAATATTTGCATCGTGGCTGGCAGGGCTTTTCGTTCTGTTCCGCAGTAGTTGGGGTATTACGAGAATCGATGCATACATTTGGTTTCCTAGCAATCACCCTGACACCTAAGAAATCATATGAGTCTATGAGTGCCCCTCAAACACTTGAGATTCAAAAGAACTATAAAAAAGAAAAGGCTGCCCGACAAAATGAATGTTACACGAAACGAATCAGTCGCTAAAAAATCACATGGCTAATTTAGTTCACCTATTATAAATATTAATAGAGCTTCTTGAAGGCATACTCAGTGAGATACGAATGCGGAGCGGATCAACGCCAGCATCTTTATTGTATCAACCCAACAATCTGAAGGGCAAATTTACTGCGCACATTAGATTTCGAACATTAAACAAAATTTTAAATCATTGCTAACTTTATTTCGCACTTGAAATGCAAAATATTAAAATGCACATGTTAAAAGATATTCGCAAATCATATCGTACAATCTGTACACTCGACCGAAAACATTAGAAATGGCAGCTTGGATTTCCTTTGGAAGATTCATTCAAACAAATCATAATTTTTATAATCATTTTCTAAACTGATCATTCTATCCGTATTTTGGTTTGCACTTGCTGAGCTTAACGATTTGCAGAAGTTCCGAAAGTTTAGCTACAAACATCTTGCGGGGCCGCACAACAAATAAAAACTTATTTATCGTGAGCATTACCAAATAATAATAATTTATTCAAGTATTTGAAAGAGTTTCTTGCACAGATCTGTTGCGAATTGGCAGAATTTGAAGATGATTTGAATATAAGATGAAGCAAATTACATATCGTGTCTCGTGATTAGATTTGTAAATTTTACTTTCAAATATTTCTTCATTTTTTCAGGGACACGCAATTTTTGTTGACTATTTCGGAATCGTATTTTACGAAAATATTTCGAGAAAAATGCATTTGCAGGTGACTAGTAAAAAAAATTCTGACTTTAACGCCACAACATATTAGTTATTGGATTTTATAATGTATATTAAAGCCTGGACCAAAGCATGCATGAGTATGACACACCATTGAGCTGGACTATGCTTAAGAATTCATCACTTCTTCAAGCTTATTCCCCGCCAAAGTTGTTGCAAATATATTTTATTTAGCTAATTTTCCAGCGATTCTCTCCTTTCACCCGATATTTATCCTATCTGGTATATGTCGTGGCTTTCAAATTATGAAATCATACGAAACAAAACTCGGTTGATGGTGAAAAGAAGAGATGTACACGAAAGGAAATTTATGCTTGACTCTGACTGCAATTATGATTTAACAGGACAATTAAAATGTGATAATTAATTATTGATGCAAGAAAGATTTACAGCAGGAATCCAAATAATTTTGAATTTAATAGTCATTCTTTAAAATTTCAATAATCAATCTGTCCGTATTTTATTAATTTGTTGATTTTAATGGGCCATCACACAATAAAATTTGATGTCATCTGCTCAATACATATTTTTAGAGCACCACCAGGAAAAACACAATGCCTCATGTTTCATTTGGTCACGTCACAGTTGTACATCAGATTGACTTTGAGGACGTCACCTGGACTCATGCCCTTCCTCTGACCAATTGGAATGCCGGGCGGGATGGTGGTGATGGTTTCACGGCCATTGGATGTAAATTGGGTTGCTTTATAGTGCATTAGACTGTCATAGTTGTAGTCCAGCCCAAAGGTCGTCACCTCCTCTCCCGAGCGCTTTTCGAATAGTCTGTGTAGTCCTGGCTGAATATTTTCGAAATGAATCTTCACGAAGTCATCGCGATCAGGTCGGGATTGTTCATGGAAGAAGCCGATGCTGTGAATGAGCTCATGGACAATTCTGCCTAGATCTTGACATCCTCTCGGTAAAGAAACCTTTTGCTCCTTGCCCTGACGTCCAGCGGAAGCGAAACAGCCATGGTCGGAAATCACCTTCAAATAATCAGGCTGCGTGGTTCTTGGTACGAATTGAAGACTGGTTCGGGATGAAATGTGTGCCGTGGCATTTAAAAAGCGACTCTGGGAAATCATAGCTATAAAAAAGGTGGAAAATTGGGAAATTTGAGTTGGAGGAAAGATTAATATGGACAAAACTGAAAGGCACTTACGGTAGTCATCTTCGAATATGAAGGGAATTGTGGCATTTGGCCAGCGGTAGAACTCATCTCTTATGCCTGACTTTTCATGAGGCAATAAAGAGTGCGCGATTCCAATGATGTCACCTTCAAAATATGGACCCATTTCATCTGGATTTTGGCATGAAGCTTCCGTAACAAAATTAAAAAACAAGATTTGCACTTATTTATTATATGTTTTTTAATCTTAGCGTTCGTCTGCTAGTGATTTGTTGTAATATGATACTGCTGATATGTGGGAAACTAATTCTAACTTACCCAAATTCATGGCACCCAAGAACAGAATAGCAAAACTACAAACTCGAATCATATTTGTAGTTATAAGGTAATTTGTTGGTGAAGAAACAAGATAATTTAAAAAAGATTATTCGTACTGATTTAATCTCAAATGCCAAATATTTTCATATTGAATGACTCCAGTGGAGTGGTAAATGAGGACTGTGATTTGTGCCGACGTTTTCCTCGCTTATAAACTCCACTGTTGGCATGTTGATTGCCTTACTCATTTCATTTGAATCTATTATAATTTTAATTTAGAATGCGACTTTTTTTTACATTTAATTATCTTAGTATTGAATTCTCGAATAATATGATACTACAGTAAGTTTTCCCATTTTTTCTAGCGATTTCCTAATGCAAGCTAAACGAGATAGGTGGCTTCGACCCTGGCAATGCTCATCTTTTTTGAACACTTGATCATTAAATTGGCTACAAGATCAATAGCAAAGTATAAAATGAGCAATGAGCATCTAAAATATTGTTTTAAAATCAAAACAAATGTTCAGTATCATTTCTTGTAACATAGTTATGTGCACATAAGTCATTAGTCTTGCAAATTTTTAAACAAACTAACCCTCCCCCCGCAAAAATATAAGACCTTGCTTGGTAACGAGCTATTCCATACTTTGTTTATCACGTCCCAAAGTTTTGGTGGCTGCTGTTTCAGTTTTATGATATGCACCTGTTAAATGATTTAAAAAAACACAGAAATCTCTATGTCACTGGAAGAGCTTTACACTTTATTTAATTGAGGCAGCCGCAGTTGCAACAAAATGGAATCCGTTTGTTTATTCGTTCCCTCCACTACCTACTCAGAAGTTCAAATTGCTACCAGACCAGGAACAAGGTCAATGACAAGTTGCAAGTTTTTTTTTCATAATACAGTCATCATAAGCTTTCCATTCTAGTTGGTTATGGTTTTTTCAACTTTTAATTGGTTTCATAATTTTATTTTGGCTAGTAGAGAGTTCTCGTCATATTTAAAAAAAACCCGGGGTACAATGAGAACTGATATATACAATTATTTCCACAGCATCCAGCAAGACGCTTTCAAGACACCATAAAGCTAACAAATGGGCCCCTTAAACACTTCAGATTCAACAGAAAAAATGTAACCAGGACAAGACTCACCAAAATCAATCGAAAAGTTACATAAAAATAAATTAGTTCACTTACAATTATTTATAAAGCTACTTAACATCATCTTCAGTGAGATTCGATTGGGGAGAAATACAATTTAAGACCACTTTTAAATATAAACCACCAACCAACCACATCATCTCTTTTGAGGGCAAATTTACCACCTACCTACATTAGATTTCGAACACTAAATAGAATTTGGAATCATGCAAAAAACCGAGGAGGAAATGACGCGCACGTAATAAGTGCAAAAGCTCAAGTGATATCCGCAAATCATATCCTACTCAACCTATTACTC
>JAQIWO010000802.1:0-12226 GCA_034695405.1 Entomobrya muscorum | reverse complement strand
GGAGATCACTGATTACTGAGGATTTTACAGGTTAAATCCAATAGTAAGTTTTTATTATTATTAAGTCGCACATCTAGTATGGAGACAAGAAAACTGACCTAATAATTACATAACAGGCAGAAAATAAGGAATAAAACAAACTATGTTTTACACTCAACCCTTTTACTTTATTTTGTGGATTCAAAACTAGATTATATTAAAGTCTCCTTGTGATACGATAATTTAGGTAACTTGACATAATTCTAGCCGGTTAAGTGAAAAAGATTAGATTGATTGTGTTGTATCTGTAGTATATCAGTATATTCACCTGTGATGTCTAATTTCCCAACACAGAAGAAATATAAAGATATGAACAGGTGTTCACTGTACTGTTTACTTTAAGGCTTGCGTTCAAACATGGTCAATATAACTCATCCAATATGGTTCAAACTTCAAACAAGAAGATGCTAGTGAAGCCAGTTCATGCACGCACCAAATATTTCCAGAATTATTCTTAATGACTATGAAAAATGGGTACATAATTAGTTCATGTATTACTAACGAAACACGGCGTGTTCTCTAAGACAATATTTATCATGCACGAAACGAGATTAAGTAACTCCACTAAAATATTATTACTTTTACTATATCCTGTCTATCCACCTGTCCCGCTAAATCCTAGAGCCAGCATATAATTTCAGGCACAATGTACGTCTGACTGACCAAGTAATTAAAAAACGATTCCGACTGTGGTACTGCTTTATTTATTGTCAGATGCGAAATGAGGAATGATGAACGTTCAAAGATCTTTTTAGTGCATTCAAATTTACAATACTAAAATGTAATTTTAAGAGTATATCCTACTATTATTTATTTATAATTAGGATCTGCGTGACATACTGACTGCAGATCTAATTATTGTGCAAATTAGTGAAACTATTAATTTTTTTAAATTGAAAATTACATGACAAAATATTAACAATAATTTACTCTTTTTTTTATCTATTAATGTAATTGGCTATGTGATTGATGATATTATTAGCAAAATTAATTGTTGTGTAAACTTAGCATTGTGGTAGCTGACATTGATGGCCCAATTCCACCTACGACCGACGAGGAAGTTCCAGCGGTTCAAGAGGAACCTCTTACTGTGGAGCAGATTCAGGTGCTTACTTGAAAAAAAAACGAATCGATTTTTGAATAATTTACAAAGTTCAAAAGAAACCACGTTCCAACGAACTCGTTACAATTAATGAACAGAATTATATACTTCAATTAAGTATTTCGATACCAATACTGTAGAAATCACAAGTAAATAAGTATATAAAAATTGTATACACCCTGTTATTCGAAACATAGTTTTCACAAAAGCAGCATTACATGACACTTTATATGCCACAGACACTCTAAAAGCTACAAGAAATTGAGTTTGCAATTTTTGATAATGCTGCAATTGCGAATTAATTAAATCTAAACCAGATTCTTTTATCTGCTAAAAAGTAGGCAATTTTTTTGTTCTTACAATAATTCCAGATTTATTACAACTGCAATCAATGCTAAAATATTTTTGTAAGCTGAATCAATGCACACAGAAAATACACATCTTACATCATTTACTAAATTGCAGTTTGACATACTTTTTGCAAAATGATTCATTGTTGTTGGGGTCTAGTGAATCTATATTCTATGGGAATAGCTGCTTGTTGTTTTGTCCAACGGATTTTCGTGCGCTCCAAAAAAATCCCACCCAGTCCAGTCTATTGTGTACACAGAGATTTGTGCGTTATTTAAGAGCTACTTTAAAGTAGTAACCATACTGCAGCTAATTTTTAGACCAAAAGTTTTACAACTATTTTTTTGGATTTTTAAAACATTTTGTTCCCTTTTTTAGCAGTAGAGCCACTGATCACACTACTACTGCTGTTTACGCAAACTGCTACTACAGAGTCCTCCTGTTGTCGACACGGTGCTTTTTGACGGTGATTGTTTTTGGGCTATTATATGTTGAAACTTTCACTTTCCTCCAGACTGAGTAAATCTTGTAGTTGTAGAGGGAAAGGTGGGGATGGTTCGGTCATGTTTCGGAAATACTCAGCTACGCTTTTAACCTGTCCACTTTTTTGAGAATCAACTTCCACAAAAATTTGGCATCTATCTCAATGTTTTGTTCATGTAAATAGACCTTTTTAATTATACACACATTCATTATGCAAACAAGCCGCTAACTTCGTGTTTGTGACTAAAGTACTTCCGTAAAAATGTTAAGAACGCTATTGTTGTTGGCAAACTCACGCTTTGGTTTTATGTTTGTACTATATTATATTTTAATTTTGGGTGTGCATAAATATCAATGTAATTTATCCATAATGCCTGTTCAATTTCCTTAGAATTAGGTGTTACGTGAACTTATTAATATTTTATCTTATACCTGTATTCAAAATTTTTTGGTTACAGTTTTAGACTATATATTTAAATGGGTTTTTTCTACTAATTTGTTTATCCTGTTGTACGAGTAATCTTTAATGTTCGTAAGCAATACATATACCTATATAACATAACAGTAACATTATTTTAGAACCGCTAGACATCAAAATAAGCATATCATATCTACATCCATAGAAAACAAACATGAAACATAAAAGCTTTCTTCCATTTTTCATCTTCCTTTTTAAAGTCCGTACGATCCACTGCACATAAAGGATTAGCTTTCAATTTCTTTCTTATTCAACACACATTTATTTTGCTGATGATAAACTAATCGTAAATTATCAACTATTTCTCCATCATACCACGTCATACTTTCTTTCATGCTTTCAAAAACTAAAGTCTTCTAGGTCATCTACAAAAAAAAATCCGACATTTTTTTCATTTACAAATCCAAAATATATGTATCTGTTATTCGATGTTGTTTGAAACGGATAACCGTTTAACAAGAACTAAAAAATAAATGGTGTCATGTGATAAAACGTCCTCGTCTCTGTCTGTCTCTGTCTATATATCTGTCTCTTTGTCTGTTATATAAATTAGTTGTCAATCAGAACAAAAACCATTTTACTTCACTGTAAATAATCTGTTTTCTATAAATGTCTTTATTTCTATATATGTGGTATTATCTTTCTAAATAATATGGGTGTATCGACATTTGTGATCGTTCACTTTGCTTCTTCTCACTTGGACTTGTACAGGCAGAAGCTGAGCGACGACGAACCGAGTTCGCACAACTCCTAGAGGAGCATGCAGAACTGGTGACAACTGTGACAAAATTAGAGAGAGTTGCAGTGATAGTAAGTAAGTCTTGTGCGGAAGCTCTTGCACAGCAGGAACACGAACAGCAGCCACCTCCACCAACATCAGATTCTCAAAAAAGTAAATAATCAACCGGACCTCTCTCTCTGGACCTTATACAAACATAATATATTATTCACCATTATTGTCAAAAAGATGTATACACACACACAACAACACACACTACCATGCACGTACATTTTACTTTTACACACTTTTAACATGTAACTATTCTTTCAAAAAAAGAGGATATTTTGTTGTAAATATTGAGATTACAGTCTGTGAAAAGTGTTTTTCAATAACAGTAATAAAAAATAAATAAAAATACACAAGTGACAGTCAACTTGTAAAAGTTTTGATTATGTGAGAGAATCCCTTTTAAAAGTGACTGTTACACCGTCATACACAATGTTCTGGTGCTGCATTCCTAACTCTGCTAAGAATATATTATTTTGTAGGATTTTAAGTTAATTAGGTTGATATTATATACTGCTTTAAACGTAAGTCTATAATTCAATAGCAATAATGTAATTATTATTGACGTTATGACTCTCTTTTATCCTCCGTCCATGATGCAAGCTTTATTTGTGCATTATAAAAAATGATACTGCACATCGAATGCACTTTTGACAAAATTGAACCATTATTATTATCCGAACGAAAGCATCTCAGCTTGCTAATAGTTCCGATTAAATAATAATATACCAGACCCGAGCGCATTGGATAGTCATGGCTCGTGGCTATCCCGAGTATACGATGCAACGAAACAAATGAATACATGACTGATTTAGTCAAAAATACTGTTGATTGATGGACGACAATACATTAGATTTCTTCTTTTAGTTTTCACATGACAGATTACTCGGTTGTGAGTCTATGCGTAAAGACACATTATTATTATTATGTAGTTCTAACTGTGAAAATGAAAACTCCCAATATTTCTTTCTTGCTATAACAAAAATATGTGAGCATTACCAACCGAAACCCCATATATCACCTTTTGTATGTAAGTTTAATTTAATGTCTACATTATCTACCCAGTTCTGTGTATCTACATAAAAATGTTTAAAATATATAGTTCAACGTAAGTATTGCTAAGTTTCAATAATGTTTTACTCTTGTACAGTCAACTATACGTACATCTTTCTCAACAATCTCAATTTTGACTTTATAACATCATTTGGTAGTAGGAAAATACACTATGACTATTAGATTATGTCTATGACGCTGTAAGTCTTTCTAGGTGCAGGTTTGGCTATGTATATTCCTGAATTTATTAACACTATCATTGTCAATTCGATTCCACAATATGATTGTAAAATTTACTTGTTATTTTTAGCTATTCTATATGCACAGACAAAATTATATTTCATTGCGTTAGGTTAACAAATAAATTTAAAAAATGCTCTTTTACAGCTCTACTTTAAACAAAACTTTCTAAAAATGTGCAGCAAAATGCAAACTAATCTAGAAAGCACAATTCTACTAACTGAGCTAGGTATACATACAGCTAGTCAACCATATTCTAATTCTCTATATAAAATCTAGCTCTATATTGTATTTATAAAAAGTAATATGTTAATTACGGGTGTACAGACATTTATTTAAGAAAGTATAATAAAGACAGTAAAAAGCTGTGTTCAGTTTCAAAAAACAAACAAAAAGCCATCGATTTTCAGTCATTCAGATGCTTCCATGAATTCAAAGACGGCAGAGTTAAAATATAATATATTGATGGAAACAAGGTATTGATAGAAGCTGCTACCACCCGCACCCATCTATCACAAAAAATGCTGCACGTGAAAGTAGAATCTTGCTACAAAAAATAAGCATCTTGTACATCAACAATTTATGCATATTTTTGCTGCTAGCCAAGGCAATGCTTTGAATCTTTAAAGTGCGTAGCTTTTAGTGAATTGTTTGGGTTGGGGCACAGCGAATCGATTCCATGTTTTTAAAGCCTTAACAATAAACACCTACGTACATAGTTTTCCTCTTCTTTCCTGTTCATGTTTCCAACTTCAAAAGTTGCCGAGCGATATGACTGGAAACAGGCTTCCTGTTTCGGGACGTCACCATGATTTATTTTCCTTTTTGTAGTGACAATTTGTCAATATATTTTCATGATTATAAGATGCGTTGACAGTTGTTTGATAGAAACAAATAAGGTTGATAAATGGTTTCACTATTAATCAGAAGAAAAAAAGTGACTGCACTTTTGTTGCAAATTCTGGATAAATATGCAATATGAGTGCATACTTTTAAGCATACTGCTTCTACTCTGCGTTATACTTTTAAGCATTCCAAAAAAACAGCCTTTCTGCTTGAGGTTGAACGAACAAAGAGATGATAGTCTGTTGATTTGAAATGCCACCAGCATACAAACTATTAGAAACGAAGGAAGAATATTGTCATAAAAAATAGAGGGATGAGGGAACCTATAATTAAATTTATTGTTAGTTAATTTTAGCGACGTGTTAATGTCATCATCCCCTTGATGCTAAAAGCTAATCGTTTGAAAACTTGTTGGCCAATTATCTCCCTGGATTAGTAGATAAACAGAAGCATGATGATGTAATATTAAAAATTCTCTTTGATGGGATCAACACGCACTTCAACATTGAAAAAACAGACAAGTTCTCTAAATATTGACTTTATGTATGTTCGAGCCCGGAGCAGTAAGAAGAAAATCCCAGACGCATAAGCATACAATATATTTATATGTATTTGGGGTGAAATGAGAATGTTTAGTTTTAGTTGATATTGTGGGTATTTATTTGTGTGCCTTCAGTAAATGAACGTCATTATGTTGTAAAATTAGTCAGTAAGTCAGTAATCGAGGAGAAATGAAGATCGTTCGCTTAAAAGATGAGAAAATGAGTATAAGCTAGCGACCTATTGTCGTCGTACGTGGCATGTAGTTATATCGCTAAGGAAATATTATGTTATTTGTTATGGTATCGAAAGGAACGCCAACTGCGTTCACTTTCGAACGCGAAGTCTTCCTTTGGTGTAAAAATATGAATTGTAAGTTAGTTGTCTCTAATCGTCGCAAGATGTATGTTGTTCCGTTGTCTAAAAAAAATAAATACGTTCGAAAAGTATCCGTCGTGTCTTGACTCTTATAAGTCGCTTACTCTAAGTTTTCGTCCATAACTGAGCTTCGAACATATGGTCCTTCGAGTTAAAGTTGAATTAGTCCTGTGGAAAGTTTACTGAAAGTGAAAATGGCGTTTACCAGGAGTAAAAGGGCTGCAGATGGTGGCGAGTTGTACGCCCCTGTAAATCCAGACAATCGTGACGAAATGCTACGGATCCATGCTAGAATTCAGCAGTCAATGGCTCAAGGAGGAGATAAAGGTGTCGGTGCTATTCAACCCAGTCAGAGAGAAAATGAAGCAAATCGGGAGGAGCAGGTGAATTTGATTCGATTATCTTCTGTCAGTAGTGGGAGTATCATATCCCGCCGATCATCATCAAATCGATCAACAACCTCATCCGCACGACGCAGATTAGCTATGGAAGAAGAACTTGCAGCGGTCAATGAACGAGACAGACTGAGGCGTTTACGAGAAGCCGAGGAGCAGTCGGAGGCTGATAAACGCTTACGTGAAGAAAGGTCGAGAGCAGAGACAGAAAGACTAGAGGAGGAAAGGCGTCTTGTCATGCTGAGAGCTCAAGCCCAGTACGAAGTAGAGGACGAAGATGATAGGCGATCACTTGCGCTTGGTGAAGTATCTGGAGGTTCAAAAGTTGACGAATGGCTGAACCCACCCAAGAGACCCGCGGACCAGGAAAAGGGCTTTTACCAACAGTCCAATCTACATTTACCCGACATGGCCAGAACGGCGAATGTAGCAAACAACCAGGTCAACAGCAGCTATCTTGTACGCCCTGAAACTTTCACTGTGCATCAAGAGAGAACCGAAGAATCTGTCAGTTTACAAAGAATTGCGCATTCCTTTGAAAACGGAATGCAAAACCTGATCCAGTCAGTGCGTCCTAATGCGGACATGAGAAAGTTTTGCGCGAGACAGACGGGAGCTAAGGACCTACTCGAGTTTCATGGGAACCCGGAGGAATGGCCTTTGTTCCATAATCGCTTCAAGACATCCACTGAGCTTTGTGGATATTCAGAAAGAGAAAATGTGATGCGGTTGGAGAAGAGCCTGAAGGGGAAAGCTAAGGATGCCGTTCTCTCCATGCTATCGTCTAACTGCAGCCTCACGGAGATTTTGGACGTTCTGAAAAAACGTTTCGGCCGCCCGGACCAAATCATCAAGACGATGCTGGAAAAGGCGAGGAAAGCTGCGTCACCGATGGAGGGAGATTTCCAGTCGATTTTGGATTTCTCCATCGCTGTGAAGAACTTCTGTGCTACGGCAGAGTCCTTGAAGCAGCCTATGTATGTGAAAAATCCTCAGTTAGTAGAAGAGTTCCAGAAGAAACTGCCGTCACATCTTCAACTGGACTGGGGACGTCACGTGGTGAAAGCTGGCGGAGATGCAGATCTCAAGTTACTCTCAGCGTACTTGGACGAGGTCGCTTCTGCCGCAGTTATCGTTTGTGATCCAATTTCACATACGAAGAAAAATAGAAACAGGGATCAGTGCTTGGTGGTAGTGGATAATTTGTGCTCTCTTGGATGCAAGGAATCCCATGCTATCAAGGCATGCCCGAAGTTCAAAAAGATGAATTTGGAGGAACGCTGGGAAGCTGTTAGGAAGGCAAGAGTCTGTTTCGTATGCCTAGAGAAAGGTCACCCAAAAGCTGAATGCCGTCAGAAGCCGTGTGGGAAGGATGGCTGTAGGCGTGATCATCACGTACTCCTACACCGACCTCGCAGAGTTCCCGATGGAGATGGTTTCAGAAAATTTCCTGACGGCCAACCAAACCCAATAGTTGTGGTGTCCCAAGTTCGAGCTCCAATTGGTAATGTCCTCATGAAGGTAGTTCAAGTGGAGCTGATTGGACCGAAGAAAAGAATCGTCGTGAACGCTTTTCTGGATGATGGATCATCACTGACGATTCTGGAGGAGGAAGTGGCAACCAGTCTGGGTCTTGGTGGTGTCAAGAAGTCTCTAAACTTGAATTGGCTCGGCGGAAATAGTGAAAACGATGGTGACTCTCGTGTTGTGTCACTGAAGATTCGTGGTGTCGATGAGCAAGAGGAGTACGAGCTCACGAATGTGCGAACAAAAATGCAGTTGAATCTACCTGTGCAGCCGTTATCTAACTACAAGTGGCTGAAAAAATGGACACATCTGGAAAACGTTCCGTTCCCCGGCGCATTGTCAAGCAGACCAGTCATGATCATTGGTAATGACCACACTTATTTGCTAGTTGCACGTAAAGTTATGGAAGGACCTCGCAACTCACCAACAGCAAGCTGGACGTATCTTGGTTGGACTGCACATGGACCGACTGGTGGAGTAGGAGCCCGGGAAAGTCACTCATCTATGGTGAACATTGAAGGATTGGATCCAGACCAAGCGTTACATGACTTAGTGAAGGATCAATTCCGACTTGAAGCTCTTGGTGTGGTCAATTGTTCGAAGCTCCCACAATCGAAAGAAAATAAACGTGCAGATGAGGTGATGGAAGCGACTTCCAGAAAAGTTGGAGAACGATGGGAGACTGGACTGATATGGAAGAATGATGAGGTGAGACTGTCTGGGATTCCATCGGAAGCAGCAGCAAAAAGAAGACTCAAGCTTTCTGAGAAGAAGATGGATTCGGATGAAAGTTTAGCAAAAATGTACTGTGCAAAGATCGGAGAGTACGAGAAGAAAAAGTTCTGTCGAAAGTTGAGCCCGGAGGAAGCTGCGATGGACAATGGTCGAGTTTGGTATTTGCCACATTTTGGAAGTACCAACCCCAATAAGCCAGGAAAGCTGAGACTGGTGTTTGACTGTGCGGCAAAAGTCGGAGGAATAAGTCTCAATGACTCACTTATCCAAGGACCTGACTTGATGAGCCCTCTCATCAACGTTTTGCTAAAGTTCCGACAACGAGAAGTGGCGTTCAGTGGCGATATCCGAGACATGTTCCACATGGTTCGTATCAGAGAAGAAGACGTACCGTCACTACGCTTCTTGTGGAGGGGTATGGACCGCAGTCAGCCTCCTTCTGTGTACACGATGGATGTCATGGTGTTCGGTGCTGTCAGTTCGCCTTATCAAGCGCAGTGGGTGAAGAACCGGAACGCGGAGAAGTTTCGAGATGAATTTCCCGGCGCAGTCGACGCAATTCAAAATAGGCACTACGTTGATGACTACTTGGATAGCACAGAGACCACTGAAGAAGCCATTCAGAAAATTATGGAAGTTAGAGAGATTCATAGACGTGGAGGGTTCGAGATTCGCGGATGGTTATCGAATGACGAAGATGTGCTGAAGGTTGTAGCTCCAGGAGAAGTTGAGAGTAAGTTGGCATTACCACTCAAAGAAGATGACTTGGAAAGAGTTCTGGGTCTATATTGGGATCCGAAGCTGGACATCTTCACCTTCAAAACAACTTTTCGAGCAATAGATCCGAAAATTATAGCAGGAGAGAAGATTCCCACGAAACGCGAATTGCTGAAGTTGGTCATGAGCCTTTTTGACCCACTCGGTTTTATTGCCCACCTGACTGCGAGAGGACGAATGCTTCTGCAAGACGTCTGGAGGAGCGGCACAGGATGGGATGATCCCCTGAAACCTGAGTTGGAATGCAAGTGGATTAGCTTTCTTCAGCAAGTTATGAAAATCCCAGACGTAGTTATTCCAAGATGCTATGGACCAGGGATCTCAAGGTGCACCGACCTCCAACTTCACATCTTTTGTGATGCTAGCCAGCAGGCTTTTTGCTGTGTTGCCTACCTTCGAGCTATTGGGAAGAATGGCAAAGTCAGTGTCAACATAGTGAGATCCATTTCTAGAGTTGCTCCGCTGAAGAGTACCTCGATTCCTCGTTTGGAGATGGAAGCTGCATTGCTGGGAGCCAGGATGTCTAACTTCATCCGTAAGAATATCGATCTCAAGATCAATTCTACCGTCTTGTGGAGTGATTCCAAGAACGTTCTTTGTTGGATTCGTGCTGAGGACCCAAGCAGATTCAAGACTTATATCTCTCATCGAATTGGAGAGATTCTGGACTTAACGGAGAGTAAAGACTGGAGATGGGTTCCAACCGCTCAAAATGTGGCTGACGACGCAACAAGAGATATTTCACCTGCTGACGTTTCAGCATCATCGCGTTGGTTTCGAGGACCGTCATTCCTTTTTGAGTCAGAAGATTCCTGGCCAATAGAGCGAGTGAAGATAATGGAGGAAGTCAACCTAGAAGATCTTGAGATGAAGAAGGTTTGTTGTGTTGTCACGGAGGAGGAACTACGACTTCCTACAGTTACCAACTACAGTAGCTGGTTGAAGCTGATACGAGTGACGGCCTGGATGCTACGTTTTGCAAATAACGCTAGTGGAGGAGGAGAAAGCAAGATCAACAGCAAGTACCTTACAGTTTCTGAGATGGATCGAGCAACGAAAGTGTGGATCCGTCAGTGTCAAAAAGAAAGTTTTTCAGAAGAGTTAGAGTGTCTGAAGGATGGAAAGCCAGTTCCAGCATCTTCAAGACTTTGTCGGCTGTCACCTACTTTGATAGACGGGATTATTGTGATGAGGAGTAGACTTGTCAACGCTCGAGATCTGCCGCAAAGTTTGAAACTTCCACCCATCTTGGACCCCAAACACCCATGGACCAAGTTACTTGTGGCATGGTATCATCGCATGCACTTACACCATGGCATAGATCTCATCTGTAATGAGCTTAGGCAGCGATACTTGGTACTGGGCCATCGCGCTGCTGTGAAGAAAGCAGCCAAAGAATGTGTGCATTGTCGGATGGAAGCGGCAAAGAGAGTAGTTCCTGAGATGGCAGCGCTACCTGAAGTCCGTCTGAAAAGACCAGATCGCCCATTCACCTATGTCGGAGTGGACTACTTTGGCCCACTGGAAGTGATCAACGGCAGAAAACGAGAAAAGAGGTATGGTGCTCTCTTCACATGCTTGAGTACCCGTGCTGTTCATTTGGAAGTGGCCTTTTCACTATCGACCGATGATTTTCTGATGGCTCTCAATCGCTTCATTTGTCGCCGTGGGGAACCAACTGAAATCTGGAGTGACCACGGTACCAACTTTGTGGGAGCTGAACGTGAGTTGAAGAAAGCTCTCGCTGAGATGAATCATGATACGATCGGAAATCAGATGGCAGTACGGAGTATCAAGTGGAAGTACATTCCACCTGGAGCACCGCATTTTGGAGGTGCATTGGAACGTATGGTACGGTCAGTGAAGATTGCATTGTATACCGTGTTTGGGAATAGAACCCTCAACGACCAGCTCCTTGCCACAGTACTTGCGGAAGCAGAAGCACCAGTCAATAGTCGACCTCTCACCGCCGTTTCCAGTGACATGAATGATACCGAAGCCATCACGCCTAACTGTTTCCTCATGGGGACCACTAGTGTCAAGCAGAGACCTGGCGCGTTCGATGATGGAGACTTGTCATCGAGAAAGCGGTGGAGACAGGCTCAGATTCTCGCTAATCATTTCTGGAGTCGGTGGCTAAAGGAGTACCTTCCTTCGCTCTCCCAACGAGCAAAGTGGAACAAAGATGTACCTGATGTCGTAGTTGGTGAAATTGTGTTTTTGGCGGACCAAAATGAATTGCGAAACACCTGGATCAAGGCAAGAGTGGAGGCAGTGTTTCCCGGCGACAATGGACGTGTTCGGATGGTAGAGCTTAGGACAGCAACTGGAATATTACAGAGACCTGTTGCCAAACTGTACAGGATTCCTGGCTGGAATGATGATGGTGATTCAAGCAAGTAGAATCACGTGTTGGGGTATGTTCGAGCCCGGAGCAGTAAGAAGAAAATCCCAGACGCATAAGCATACAATATATTTATATGTATTTGGGGTGA